>JAOVYX010015257.1:0-28589 GCA_035668315.1 Drosera spatulata
AAAAATATGCCTGCAAATAGGCAAAATTATCTTTCATTTGATGACATTTGTTTTGTTGTGAATTTCGAATGTTTCCCGGATCGTATTTTATTAGCCCAAATACGTGTATTGTAACATTATACGTTACGTTATAACATCGCACGTACATTATGTTTAATACGTACGTTTGTTAACATATAAATTACGCCGTTATAACGATATATTTAGCGTTACGTATTCGTTCCATTATTCGTACGTTTAAATAGCGTTATATTTTATAATATATTTAATATCAAAATTTCGGGATATTACAAAAACAAAACTGAGATAAACTTAAATTTCAAATTTAAAATCAAATATAAGTGTAGTTATAGTTATCACGTCAATATTTTATTTATTTTTTAATTATATATGTTTAAGTACTAATGAATCCATAATTGAGTTTGAATTTATCCCATTTTATTTTAAAATATAACCAAATATTTGAGCGACACTTATATAATTAATGTCAAAATCACTTTTTGGTGTTAAATTATATCAATTGCTATACATATTTTAGCTTCATAGTTGGACTTGCTCTTAAGGGGCTTGTTATCTGTGTCAAAATTATGAAAATCAAAATCAATAGATAAAATCAAAAATACTTCATGGAATAAAATATTTTTATGTAAAGAAGATCTTGGATTTTACACTAAGATGAAACAAAAAAACAAAAACAAAATTTTCTGATTTTTTGTTTTCTGTTTCTATTTCATCAATGTAAGAAAAAAAATCAATAATATTAAATAATTCTGTTTCGTTAGTCACCTAAAATAAAACACAAAAAACTAATTCAATAGAAAAAAAAAAACCTCTCTAAATTATAAACTATTTCATAATTTTTTACGTAATCGATATGGATAAATCCCACGTGTTCTTCCGACCAAATACAAAACCACATCCGAAGAAAATTAGAAAGTAAAATGGTCGATTTTCGAAATTAATGTTTTCCAGAACATATGTCTCATGTTTGAAGCTCATCTTCTACGCACGCAGAAGGCATGCACCCTTCTTCTCCAAATATGGCAAAATGTTGAAAGTTTGATGAAGGATGGGCTTTTCATAGTTACTCACAAAATAGGTGTCAAAGGTTGCGTTTCTGAATCACACCATACCTAATTATTAAAAAAAGTGCTCTAGTGACAATCATCTTCTTAAATTGTTATTCTTTATGTGCTTGGTAAATTTAGGGGATCTATCATTCAATTTCGGTTGTCCAGCCCAGTTAATTCCTAAAAACTAAAAAGAGAACGTCCAAGACGAGAAGAGTTGCAAACTTTTTTCTTAAAAATATGGATATTTTTGGTTGAACAAGGGAAGGATGTTGCATTCAAGATGTGAAACATGCTATTGATTGTCCTTCGAAAATGATTCTGTTCAAGTTTTGAAT
Source organism: Drosera spatulata (assembly GCA_035668315.1). Lineage (NCBI taxonomy): Eukaryota > Viridiplantae > Streptophyta > Magnoliopsida > Caryophyllales > Droseraceae > Drosera > Drosera spatulata. Next base: position 1,409 of record JAOVYX010015257.1, read on the forward strand.
GTCTTTCATGGTCCATAGCTGTCACTCTGGAGATGACCACATGTTGATCCAAAACCAAGAAGATACTCCGAAGTTACTGCCTACCGTACTAATAAAACATAGATTACTTACCAACAACTTTATAAGAGAATCATAGGAATAAATGGATACGTTAGGTTCGTGTTGACGCCGAAACAATAATAAAAGTAAGATTATATATATTTTATTTTTTTTATCAATGGAATTATCTATATTATTATTGTCGTTATGATCATATGTTCGTGTTGATTTTCATTTTCATCACATAACACGATTTAGAAAAATAGTGAATTATTCAAACCAGATCACACGCCTTGTTATTAATTCAACATTTGAAAAATTATCATAAATTAATATTGATCGATAGAGCAAACATTAGAATTGGAGAAACCGGTCGACCAAATATATCAATCGACTGAACGAGCCTATTCTACCACCTTTACTTTTTGTTGCTCTAATTGACAGTTGAGCTAGCCATGGAGCATGTCCATGACCTTTGAAGGTTCAGTAACACAGAAAAAGTTAGGTACCAAACCATCAAAATCATCCCACCACCCACATTTCTCGTTCACAAATCCTCCCCAAACTCACTCATATAAACAATACTCGATACTCATAACTGCACAAGAAAAAGAAACAACACCCAAAACCCAACCCAAACCACAGCCTCATCTTCACCTTCACCCTCAAATCCTCATCCCATCATCTCATATCCACCACTCTCCTCAACCCATTTCTCCTCTCCAACAATGGCTCCCAACCCAGAATCCCATACTCCAGAAACCCTAACCCCAGAAACCCTCACTGAAGAACAACCCAACACCACCAACACCAACGCCATTGTCGCTGCACCCACCATTGCATCCATCTCCCTCTCACTCTCCACAATCCTCCCATCATGCCACTTCACAACCCCAAAAGACACCACCACCACCACACTACAACAACCACCCAAAAGGGCTCTCCAGCTCCCATCAAAGCTCTTCTCATCATCATCATCATCAACATCCCATCACAACCACCTTACAATCACTGCCTCATCCCTCACACTCTCCCCACAAAAACCCATATCCAAAAAACCATCTTTCACCGCAATACCTCTCCAAAGCCCTCTCTCCATCTACCCTCGCCGCCCCTCGGACCCCAACAACGGGGCCGCGGTGAGACGGGCGACGATCGTCTGGTTCAGGAATGATCTAAGGGTTCATGATAATGAGTGCTTGAATTCCGCTAACAATGAGAGTGTTTCTGTGTTGCCTGTTTATTGTTTTGATCCCAGGGATTATGGGAAATCGAGCTCCGGGTTCGACAAGACGGGACCCTACAGGGCTACGTTCTTGATCGAGTCGGTTTCTGATCTGAGGAGGAGTTTGAGGGAGAGGGGATCTGATTTGGTCGTCAGGATCGGGAGGCCCGAGACGGTTTTGGTGGAGATGGCGAAGGCGATTGGGGCGGATGCTGTGTATGCTCATGGCGAGGTCTCGAAGGAGGATGTGAGGGCCGAGGAGAAGATCATGACCGCTATGAGTGACGAGGGTGTTGATGTGAAGTACTTTTGGGGGAGCACATTGTATCATTTGGAGGATTTGCCATTTAAGCTCGGGGAGATGCCGACGAATTATGGTGGGTTTAGGGAGAAGGTGCAAGGGGTTAGTGTGAGGAAGACGATCGCCGCTTTGGATAGGTTGAAGGGGCTGCCATCTAGGGGAGATGTTGAGCCTGGGGAGATCCCTTCTTTGGTTGATCTGGGTCTCAATCCCAGTGCAGCTGTGGGTCAGGTATAATCACCTGTTCTTGCTCCTTTGTTTGTCTTAAAAGCTGTTTTGCAAGTTGTTCATTTGCTTATGATTAGCTTGGTCGCTTGAGCTTTCCTGGATTGCAAGATCTATGCAAAAATTGTGATAGTGAGATGGGATTGATGGTTGTCTGCTGCTTGTTCTAAGAACTGGAAGATGGCGATTGTTGGATGTGTTGTGATTTTTGTTGATCTAGTAATTTCGTAGGGAGAAATGCTACGGCCGCTCTCTTTTGCATTCTCTTTTGGTCACTCTTCAATCTCAACCATTATGGGATCCATTTGAATTGATGATAACCGTCTCAAATCAATTAATGGGAAAGAGAGTGTTGAAGAGAGAGCGCACAAATCAATTAATGGGAAAGAGAGTGAAGAGAGAGCGCACAAACGAGCATTTCTCTTTGGTAGGAATGTAGGTTCAAACAGCTGATGTGGGATTCAGGCTTTAGAACTCTATTTTAGCTAAACTTGTCCTGATGGAGGTACAAAAACTATAGGAGAATGACATGTTATATTCATATAGTTGACCTTATCATACATAACGGGGATAAAGACATGGCTTGATCTCGTTGTCTAGTTAGAACCACAGGGAAAATTTTGTGATCATGATCCTAGTTTGTTGCTTTCACCTTGTCAAGTATAGAAGTTACGAGTATGCACTGATTATTCAGCATCTAAAAATAGGTTGATCTCTTCAAAGCTGTGAGCTATTATATGGAAGATTAGTTACCCCCATTGTGGAGTTGGTTGCATATATTGGAGTGATGAAATCGATGAAATTCTCTCTTTTGCTAAATTAGATTGTGATGGGTGAAAACCCAAGATAAATTTAATAAATTTTTACTCTGTCACCAAGCTAACAAAGTACAATACAATGGATCACTAGAATTAGAAGCCTCGCATTCTGGTCAAGCTTGAGTGTTTTGAGGTTATGAAATACTGAAACCGTGCAGGCAACCTGCTTATAGAGCTAGTTTATCTATGTTATGAGTTTGAGAATTTTACTTCTCATTGAAAATATTGAGGTGATATCGGGAAATGCGGTAACTTTTGGGATTTTTTTCATACTCATATCGCTTGATGTTGAAGCGCAGTCTTGTTCTTGGTTTCCTTTAGCAGAGTTTCCCTTCTGCGCTTCTTTAAGTACACCCAGTACTGCGTTCTCTTATATCTATTTTGTTGCTTCACTGCCGCCATACTTCCAACTGGCGTCACTTTCAATTGGGTTGATTCCATATTTTGTACCCATTTGGAGCCCATCTAGCTACTTATGTGTGTTTCTGCAAAATTTTAATGGTTTTCTTCCAGTGACTCAGTGAGTTGAGTCATGTTTGTGATTGTTTTTTATTCGATTTTACAGCAAAAGAATGCAATATACTGCACTAGGGCAAGATTGTTCGGAAGAAAATTAATCATGTCCTTTTTTGGAGTTGCGTGTTTGAATTTGAGGATATCAGTTTATGTTTCCTTGATGTAGTCTTATCCACAAAGGTTATGGAGTAAAGCCGAATCTAATATTATTGCAACAAGTTGATGGTAAGGTTATAGATAGAGGATAACCTTTGCACGACAAATTTATACGTGTGATATAAGCACTGCTTTTCTGCAAAGGTAGATGGTGCTGCCTTGAAGAGTGTTCATTCCCCATCCACCTGGAAGGGTGGTCTTACTATTATATCGCATCTTACTGTTTCACATGATTCAGTTCACTGTGAAAAAACACATTGGTTGGACTAATATCTAAATCCGACAAGTATGTCCCAACACATACAAATTACAATATCTCATCTTTCTTGTGAATTTCATTATTGTGGAAACCGATTCGTAGATGGTCTTAATAGAGCGTTCAGCTTACATAAATTATAGGTAAGCTAGAGATGCATTTCATGCAAATCCTCTTCCATTTGGGTCTTAAAATTTCACTTGGTTGGCTAGTTGGGTTTCGCTCAGATAGTTGGCCATGGTGTAGGGATGCGGTTGGGGCTTGCTTGCTCTTTTTCATTCACTTCCTGATGTAGTGAAGTCGGATTTGTTCCGCAAATGTTGGCTTTATATATGCTTATATATGCAGGATGCTAAGTCAGGTGCTAATGCTGCAATGGTTGGAGGAGAGACTGAAGCACTCCAGAGGCTCCAGAAGTTTGCTGCTGAATGCCGAGCTCAGCCTCCCAAGGATTCAAAGGAAGGCGGTGATAGCATCTATGGTGCAAACTTCTCCTGCAAAATCTCTCCATGGCTAGCAATGGGGTGCCTTTCACCTAGGTATATGTTTGATGAGATAAAGAAGACTGCTTCAAGGTATCATCAACTTTCCTCATTTTCCTTCGAGCTTTTCCTTTTTTTCTTGATTGTCAATAACGTATTCACAAAGCACTGCTCGTGTTATCGTATTATGTCAACCACGGAACTGTAGTGACATTGTGTTGCTTGACAGAGCTGTCTCTGCCTCTGCGAATGGGAAAGACGGCGATGCTGGAATGAACTGGTTGATGTTTGAGTTGCTGTGGAGGGATTTCTTCAGGTAATGCCTGGGTTTGGTGTATGATATCTCCTTGTTTAAAATTTCAATCCAATATGTCTAGACTCTAGACCACATATTGGCTTAGCCTCTATCTGGATGCCCATATTGAAACCTCTTTGTAGTGGTTCTTCAACCTGAACTAAGGTTGAAGTCCATTCAAAGGGTTTCACACATGCCCATTAGGTTACAAGTACCATAGGTGAAGCACTCGATCCAACAAGGCTAACATGATTTGTTAAGGGTGAGACTGAACAAAAATGCTGTTGTTTTATTTCTTTTTGTGTTGAGCGGAAACCTTTTCTTTGCGACATTAGCGTAACAGATAATGAACTCACGAGGCTTTAGTCCCATGATTGGCATATCACCTGTTTTAGGAAACTGCTTGCTGCACGAAAATCGTGGATGACACAACGCCCCACTAAACCTCATGCTTTTGGTTTTTCAGATTCATCACAAAGAAGTACAGTTCAGCAACGAAGCAGCAAAATGCCGCTCCAGCTACCGCGTGCACTGGAGCTTTTGCATGAACAAGAACTTGATCAAGAATCAGAGCGTTACGCATGTCTGGGATTATAGTCTTTAGTGTGAGATTTGTATGTCTACGTCTGTCTTGCCCCCAAAAAAGGGTGGAGCTGTGTCTTTTGTCTAAATTCGACGATTATACATTGAACCGATGCCTCATCTCGTTTTCTTGTTATCTTTTGGGATTGTAGCGGACTGATTATTGCTTGTTGGTTTCGACATTGGAATGCCCTTGTAACCTTGTGGTGAATAAGGAATCCTGCTTTGATGCTTGTAGAGCCTTGAGACGCAATGCTTTGCTCTCACCACGTCTTTCGTATAATTTTCTGTCGGGGCACCTTGTAAAGGAGTTTGAAGGCGGGCCGGATGCAGCTGGTGTAACCAGAGTCAGGGTAGTGCGTGAGATGGCTTGTCCTGCGATAAAATAGGCAGTGGAAGAGTCGTGACCCTTAATACTCATTAAGCTACGTTTTTAAGACAAGTTCTTTATCAGACTGCCTCAGATAGTCAGATTAACGGCATTGCGTTCATTATTGATAGCAGATTGGTTGAACTAATCACATGGTCAATTAACCTTTGGTTAAACTACCTCAACTTTGTTTTGTTGTTGTCAAACTAGCCCTATTGTTTCCTCTTGAAGATCTTTTTCCAGAACAAATGATTAACCCTTTTTGTTGGGAATGAGCATGTCTTTTGTCCAAAATTATCAGAGGATTTTGTCAAATCTATTTTGGGAAATATGTGGCTGATTCAGTGGCAAGGTTGGCTGCCACTAATAGTATAAATTTTATTTTTCATATTCTGAATTGAAAAACTTATATTGTAAATGGACGAATTTTTATTGTCAAATTTTAATATATTTTTTTAACAAAAATCAAACAATATATTTTTTAAATTTATAATATAAATTTTTTAACAAATAATTTAGTGACCGTCAATGCGTTATCATTGAATTAGCCCCAACGCAAGCATCTATTTTTGGGTGCTTTTAAGTATAAAGATCTTTTTCCATGTAGGAGATCTAACGTACATGATGCCGAATCATAGGAGTTTATGAGCAAGATTTGTCTTTTTGCTATACTCGTGGCTAGAGATATGATGGTGAGCATCATAGAGTAGGGGAGAGATATTTATTCAGAGTCCAAGTTACATTTTTTTCAGGGTGCGTGACCACAATCTTGCATTTTCTAGACAGATGCTATTTGTTTCTGTGTGAGTATTGGCTACATCAAACAGCTGGTCTTCTCTATTATGAACTCAAACACGTTTTTAATTTATTTTGTGTTCCTGCGTAAATCACGTTTTTATTTTATCTACATTCCATATACGTATTTAGTGGTCGGTACATATATAACGTGGTGGGGTGCAACTATAACGGTATATTTGCCAAAACAACGCATGTATAATTGCGAGGCATTTCAATTTATCCCACACACAATATCCTCAGCCGAATAGATCATAGTAAGGAAAATCTATTGAAAGAATCTAAGTCCAATTCTTGGCAGAGAAAAATACAACATTTTCAAAAAAAAAAAAAAAAAGTAGCATGTTCAGAGCAAAATTATTAACGTCAAGGCAAATTAAAAGTGAATATGAAAATTATAAATTAATAATATCAAGTTTTTGTTCTGACAATAGCAATTATGCTCTAGCAGTATCAACCACTTTAAAAAAATGATATTAGTCAATATACATTTTAATCAACATAATTTATATTATGATTGATGTTTAAGAAGAAATAAAAAAAAAAAGATTATAATAACTACAGTTAAAACAAAGGTCTTTACATAAATTTAATTTTTAAAATTTTAAAAATCCAACAACCATAAAAAAATTTAGTTTTTAAACGTTATATATGGACCGTAGGTCTGTTCACTGATATTGCTTTAGCCCCTCTATTATTCCCTTGACATAAACCAGTATCTTAACTGTTGTCTGTATATTCACATGGAATGGAATCTTGTCCACAGAGAACATCCAAAAAGGAGACGTGAGTGAATTTTCCCTCCTCTCCTTCCGCGACATGACCTCGTCTTTTCCTCACCAATTTGACCACTGCTTCCACGGCATCCCCGAAAATACCAAGAAAAACTCGTCTTCTCATCCCATTTCTCTCTCTATATATACAACCATTCCCTGCTCTATTCTTCACATCCACAATTATATTCCCATCTCTCTTCTTCCTCGCTGTGAAAGAAACAGAGACAAGAAGCTCTTGTTACGCTCGGCGAGAATTCAGTTGTTTGAATCGATTGCCACATCTTAAAACCCAATTTCAAATGGCTCGCTGCCTCTCCAACGCTAAGTTCCTCTCCGCTCTCGTCGCGGACAACCTTTCCCTCGTTCTCACCAGGTAAAATTCCCCAAACCGGTTCTGACACGAACACCTGGGTTGTTGTTGCTGTTGTTGTTAATTATTGTATCATGTTAATTCCGATAAGAATCAGATTTTAATGGCGTGGGTACGTATTTTTGAACCTACCTCAAATGAGTCTATTTTAATCTGATCTTTTTTGTATCTGCAGGAGGGGTTTTGCTGCAGCGTCGCTGGGGGTATCGAAGAGTGGAGCTTCAGGTGTGACACTGGGGAAGGAGGAGGAGAAATCGGCGAGGAAGGGAGCCGGAGAGAAGTCGTGGGTGCCGGATCCCGTGACGGGGTGTTACATGCCCGGGAATACGACGATGGAGATCGATGCGGTCGAGTTGAGGAACATGATGGTCACCAACAAGAGACATTAGGCTCGCCTCGGAATGGATGGTTTGGTATGATATATCAACTCGTTGGTGTTGTCGGGAAGATAAGTCGTAACCGTATCAATTGTTGCTAGACAGATCCAATGATGAGATATATCAGGATGATATTGAAAGCATTCGTTATGGAATAGGAAAAAGTTACAAGTCAATGTTATAATCTCTATGGTGTGAGATCACTATAATAGGTTGTAATCTTTATGTTGTACGACTATGGAAGAATAGATGATGTTAGGCTAAACAACAAATTCTTTCAATATACAAAATCAAGTTGGTGCAATTCATTTTGTGTTCAAATAGCGATTGGAACTATTCTTGCTTTGAAACATTAGTATATCTTATTCTGATCATCTTAAGAATTACGTTTAACACAAAAAGAAAAACAGAAGTGCACAGAGCAGAAGAAAAAATCATCAACCCTGAAACATATTATATCAGGAACTTGTAGGTTTCAATTTCATGTAGGAGTACAATTAATTTGGCATATTGATATTGATCATGATCAACTTTCAAGCTTTGAAATGGCTGTTGACGGCTGTGATGACTTTGACATAGCCCTTCCCTGCCTTGGCTGCTCCATTGAACTTCAGCGACTGCGACACAAGATAACCAAAGATACATTACATGACAGTCGTTGCTGTTGGAGATCGTGAAAACAGAAACATAAGAAAAATCTAAATAACACGACAAAATAAGTTTATACTTACCGGTGCAAGGTGAATGCATTGTGGGTTATGGTTGCACTCAATAGGGCCAAAGTTTATGACTCCTTGGCCGTCGAAGGTCCCTGATCCGATCATGGAGATGCCGTTCACATTCTCAACCGAGAACCATTCAGGAGAATAATATACGCTAGGATCTTTGCACGCCACGACAGTCCCTTGAAATTCGACGATGGGGTTCGGGTTCTTGCAAGGTCCTCCGAACAAGATTTGGCCGGTGACGAAATTTCCGGCAGGGATCACCATTTTGGCTGGGTCAGCAGAGTCACATGTTTTTCTCCATGCTTTGATAAAAGGCTGCACAATATCATTTAACATGTTATCGTCAGCATTAGATGTTTGTGCGGATACTATCTGGATACTATCCTGCAAACCTCATGTTCCTTTAAACATGTGATGCGAAGCATTTGTTTGCATCAGATTTCAACAAGAGAGCGTTTCACCAAGAAAAAATCTTATTTGGAGAAAAAAAGGAAAACAGGGAAAAGATGTGAGATTTCCTTTCCTAAAACTTATGATTCTATAATGTTGTAACTTGTAAGATCTGCCTGGATTCGAATCCTAATTATCCTATAGGATCATCAGAACGATGGTTGAAATGTACTCAAACCAATTTGACTACGCAGAAAGATAATTTGGTAAAGACAAATCAACCCTGTAAGAAGGTGTAACGTACAATGTTGTTTTCTGGATTTCCGTCCTCATCGACGACCAATTTGCCATCGCCCTTAGCGCCATACTTGGTCACATCATAGACAGCAGCACCTGCCGCACGAAGGCTTCGGTTTGCTCTGGCTTGAGCTTCAAAGAAGAACAATGCTACGCCGATGAAGAGGGCTAGTTTGATAAGATCGCTACGTCTTGCAAGGGCCATTTTTGCAACCTTGCAATGAGAGAGCTCTTCAAGAAAACAGAAGCCAGGTATTTATCAACAGCAAGTAGCTTGTTATATTTATACTGGTGCTTTAAATTAAATGCTAAATTTGGATTTAGTTAATTAGGGAGATTTTGAGGTTACAGACTAGATGGTTATATTTAGGCAATAATCCTAATTATTACATCTGAGATTCCTCAAGTTTGACCATTTTTTTGCCTAATCCAAGACTAGAAAAAAATTCGTAAATATCATAGGTTTTTGAGGCACATTCAAAGCCATGAACATCATAAGTTATAATTCATTAACCTTGGATCCAACTTTTAATCTGTACCTTTGGTTTCAAAATCTTTAGTGTGGTGTTTGATGGATGAGATGATTGGGTGGGTATATACAGACCCGATGTGATTTCTAATACTCCTCGTGGCTAACCCCAAGTCATTTTTTCTCATTCTTTTTTCAAATCTCACTTAGACTTTATTATCTTTAAATAAATATTTTTTTTCATTAAATTCTATACAAATTCAACACACACATAAAATTAAAAAAAATAATGCCTGAGTATTTTTTTAACAAATTATAGCGTATCGTGTTCTTTGTCTTTGTCTCGGAAAAATCATCATGGAACTTTGACTTGGGAGATAATAGCGTGTCGTGTTCTTGGTCTCCAGGGATTCTCACTTGGAATTGGGTTCAATGCTTTTGGTCGCTCAAGATTGATCGGCCTCCGGTTATTTTCCTGCGCTTGGTTGAGATACTTTGTATCGATAGTTTTAAAGTTCGTGATAAATTATGGGAAAGAGCAATATCATTCAATTCGAGAATGTTCTTCCTACAGCAGGAAGGAGTCCCATGAATGCTCACAAATCATAATGAACCCATGGGTTTAAAAGGAGGAACCGAAAAGTTTTCTGTACCGTTTTTAGAAACTCCTCTGCTAGGTGTGAAAACTTTTCTTGTAACATTTGCACAGAATTCCTTTGGTTGTTTGAGAACAAAATATTATTCGTTTACCAGTATCAAAGAATTCCGAGCGGCAGAAACAATTCCACTCAAATTCCGTTGGAGCCCATTGGCATCACACCCGTCGCGAATCCAAGTCGGCTCAGACAAGAGATCTGTCGTCCAGTCGCCTTCTTGATCAAAATGCAGTAGAAACTCTGACCCAAAAAAATGCAGTAGACTCTCATCCGCAGCTGTTTGATTAACATGAATGGTTATCAAAATGGAGTAATTGATTCCGATGTAATATATATGCGAAATTCCGTTGGCGACTCGCTTCGTTTCTGCAACATATGGTGGATCGTTGCTGAACGTGACGGTTTTGCTTCTGCTTGTTTATGGGCTCTTTTCGGTTGCTTATGCAGACGTGGTCATAAAATGGACGTTAGGTTTAGGATGAGCAACTGAAAGGGATAACTGTGGTTACACAATAAGTGGGAAAATATAAATTTTATTCTGTGAATTTTTTTATTTTTTAATTATATTTTATAAAATAAAAAGTTTTAATTTCGTATTATAAATTAATTTTAAGTTTCAAAAAAATTTTTAATAAAATTTTTTCTTACCAAAAAAACAAACCAAAGAAAAAAATTAAAACTAATTATAAATGTTTGGTTTCCTTTAATCCCTAAATCTAGTTCTAATTCGATTTTCGATTTTCAATTTTCATTTTCTGATCTCGATTCTTAGAGTTGATTTGTAACCCTAGTTCTCTGAAGTGGCCAATTAATTCGAAGGATCGACCAAATCATCCTCGACCAGATTATTAATTAATCGACAAAAAATCGACACAAACATAACTATTCATATTGACAGGTGATTATTACACATCAAGAAACGAAATATCATGATTATTTCAACTGCAGGTCTTAAACGAATCATTTTAATAATTTCTGTCTGATCTCAAGATCAAATCTTAAGCATTAAGATGCATAACTATAATTGAAATCAAGGTTTGCCTCTAATAGACCTTCGACATTTCAACTCAAAGATCTACATATGTATAGTCCAGACTGTCACATTACACAGTGCAATAACAGTCACATTCCATCTATATTTCCCCGTGATCACTGTACATCACCTTTCTACACCATCCTCCTCCCTTTTCCCATATCTCTATCACCATCGTCGCTGCATCATTGATCGCCATCCAACACCATAAATCAGCACTCACTCGTCATCATCCACCTCCATACCCATTATCGTCACTATGTCTGGACAACATCGCACCATCACCACCCTCAACGCCTTCGAAGCAGCATACCATTCCTTCTACGGTCAACTTTGTGATCGTCCACGGCTTTGGAGTGATGGTGACGATGACGGGTTATTGTCGACTCTGACGATGTACTGTCGGCTCTGATGGGTGCATTGTCGGTTATGACGAAAGTACTATCGTTTTCGACAACGTATTGTCCATTCTTGAATCAAAATTTTAAATTTAAATATAATATATTGATTAAATTCAACTCTCGTATAAACTTTCAAGTATTTGAAATTGAGGGAGTAATTAATTGATTTGTTTACATATCTTATATGAGGGTAAATTAGTTCATAAATTAAGAGAAAATCAATTGGAAATAAAAATCTCCATCAAACTCATTGATAAGTTAGTTACAATTTTGGAATGAGAATTCGCCCATTTATCAACCTTGTATCGAACTTTTAATTCCAATCATTGAATATCAAATACAATGATGTTAACCTATATCTTTTTTTCCTAAATATTGATGGATGATTTTTTTAATGAACTTGATTTATTGATGAGATGAACCGTAATAATAATTTATGAATCAAATAAAAGTTTATTAATAAGAAAATTAAAGGGTGTATGAGGTTGATTTAAAATTAGTGATGTTGGCTGATTTTATAAAAATTCTTGTTACAAAATATTTTTTTTATGATATAAAATCAGGTAAGATGACTGATTTTAAATCAGCCACATATTTTCGTAAAAAAAATAATTGTTAAACTGTATTAAATAAATAAAATTATATATAAAAAGGAAATATAAGACTCATCGAGAAGAAAACATCTCTGAATTTTGGCTGGGGATAATAGTTTGTTATGTGTGCTTAAAATAATTTTGAATTGACTGCCTTAAAATTCTTGATAAGTCATCGGAAATAGATATAACATCCATTTTGAAAATGTTCTTATAAGGACGAATTCCATAATCGCTCGCAATAAACAAAGATACAGATAAATATTGTCACGTTTATTACAAACTCTTTTGTTTCAACCTCCTTTATAATATTTTGCAAATGAGAATACATTCAATATCCATCATTAAAGTTTAAAAAACAAAAACAAATGTTCATGATCCGAACCATAGAGACCAGAGAGAACCATTGATCGAACCACTTGGGGTTGGAGACCTCCAACCAATCCATGTCTTGATCAGAGCCACAGCATAATCCAAGGCTCCAACACGTCTGACACCGTCGTCGGGCCCATACCCGTTGCGAATCCAAGTCGGCCCAAACCAGAGAAATGCGTTCCAGTTCCCTCCTTGATCACTAAACTAGAAACCCATTTGTTGGATGGAGATCAAAATTGAGAACTCATTCCCATTGGATGTAATAAATAAAATATAAATATAAATAAAATATAAAATATATAATTAAAAAAATAATGATATGATATTAAAAAAATTGATATTTTCAAAACAATAATTATTATTGTCAATATTTTTATAAAACAAAGATTTTTTGTTTTGAAAATTTTGTGAAAAAATTATCTTGACAATATAAAATATAATCTTGAAAATAACAATTTCCTATTAAAAAAATATTGAAATATATGAGAAAAAATAAACAATAACTCTTAAAATGAAAATAATATTATAATATAAAAAATATAATGGGATATAATTGAGATTGTAATGAAATGCATTAAATAGTAAAAAATTTATGCTATGTTTGGATTGAAGGAATGAAGACATAAATGAAATGACTCATTTCGACGGAATGAAGCATTCTATTCGGAATCATATTCCGTCCCAAAATCCACATTTGATTATTGTCTTGATGGAGAAGAATGCTTCATTCCGCCCGAAATAAAATAAAAAATTATTATTTTTGTATTTAATTTGATTTAAATATAAAAAAACTAATTAATTAATCACATATTAAATTAAATAAAGTATAATTATCATGAAAATGAAATTTTTTAAAAATATAATTATTCTATTAATTAAACAAAAGAGTTAAATTAACATAAATATTAAATTACGAACATGATAATAATTTTCTTTTTGAATTGTGTTTTTATAAAAATATTTTGATCAAACTATTAAATGTTTTTATTTCATTCTATTCTATCTAAAAATATCAATCAAACATATAATATAATACTATAATATCTCGTTTTATTTCATTCCTTCCTCCATCCCATTCCTTCCTCGAATCATATAAATATATGCCCTTGCTCCGATGAACTACACGAGATACCTTAGTATCGTGACGAGTCGCTTTCCTTTCTTCTACTGATAGTGGATCGTTGATCAACATGACGATTATGATTCTTGTTGTGGGCTCCTTCGGTTGATTGTGCAGATGCTGCTACAAATGGAGTTTCGGTTTCGGATGGGCAACTGAAAAGGATAACTGTGGCTACAAATTAAGTTACACGAAATCACGCATTTCTCTATCAATGAATTCTATCATTTTAATCGAATTTACATCCAACTTTAAAATCTCTCTCTTTCTCTCTCTCACACAGACACACACCAACACAGCATATTATTCACAGTTGACCCCTGAGCTGACGGAGCACCCTGCCATGAGGCGAGTCGGGATCACCCATCTCCCTCCTTCTCCTCCACATCTCCGCCGCCCTCGCCATCGTCTCCTCTGCCGTCTCCTCCAACACCACTGCCAGTCGCAATCCTCCCTCTTCCCTACTATCAGCAGTCGCATGCATCACTCTAGTGATCGGCTTCCTCGTATCAACCACCTCCACGTTCTCCAACGCCGACGCCTTGTGCTTCCTGAGAAACTCCCTCTCCTCCTCGCTCCATCCCCAACTCTTCCCGACATCCACCCCCGCCGCCTCGCAGTACCATGGATACTCGGCCGCCGCAGTGTTTGTTCTGGTTCGTCTCTTCTGTTGTGTGGTGGGGTGCGGTGGTGGGGTGATGGGGTTGTGCTCCAGCTTGTGGGTTGATAGTGGCGGTTCCGGTGGTTTTATGATGATGGGGTTGAAGGGATCGGAGTCGGGGGCGAGGTGGGGACGGTTTGGAGGGGGTGGAGGCGGCGTCGGAGTCTGAGTCTTCGGTGGGGCCGGAGTGGATTTCCGGGCCGCCGGTGCGGTCTCCGGTGTTGGTTGTGGACAGGAATCGGAGACGGAGACGGGAGTTGATTGTGGTGATCACAATGGATTTGTTTACTTTCAGCATCTTTGGTATCTGCTCTGTTTTGGACAGTAGGATTGCTCTGCTCTGTTTTCTGGATTTATTAATAGGGTGATTGGGGGAAGGAGATGAGGCTGTGGTGTGACACGTGTGATTTGGTGGAGTCTACGAGGCGGGACAGGTTTCTGGTGTCAACTAGAAGGTGTTTGAGGGTTGGAATGAGATGTTGCTGCAAACTGGAAAGTGTTCAGGAAGGTAGGCGGCTTTATCATTTGAAACGACTTGGGGATATATATGAGGGGGATGAGATGGTACATTTGAGAGGAATATGCTGTGTTATTCTAGTGCTACTTTCGGGTGAAATCTTGCCAAACAAATATGCATCGTGGTTATCGAATAGACTGACATATTATCTAAATTTATAGTGGTTTGATCGTCACGATAATTTATGTATATGTTAAATGATAACTTTATTTTTGTGAATATGTGAGATAAATGAGTGGGAAAAGAAGACGAAGAAATGATGATGAGTGAGTTAATGTGTTACAAAGTAAGAATATTTTGATATTTTTGTGTGAAAAAAAATTGTTAAATATGAAAACGTTGAAATTTGAATGAAATATAAAAAAATATTATAATTTGAATGAGACAAAATACGTATTTGTATGATTATGTGCTTACTATATTGGTGTCGTATAAAAATAGGTTGGTTACTCCTAATTTGTTTTTGTAACATGTTACCAACAATCATTTCAAGTGATTGTTTGAAACCTCTCCCTTTGAATCGTTGATTTTCTATAGGTCTTTCCACGATATTTATAGAAGATTAATGACGTGAACAATATCACTCTATGAGAAAAGGCGCTCATCCAATCATCCGTGCATCACAAATGTAGATTAACTGTTCTTAGCATGTAATTGGTCTTAGCAGGAGAGTGAATGTCTGTTAGATCATGGATGGCTTTGGTATTCTTGTGATCGAGACTGTTTCTTATTTTCCTGGAGCTGATTACTCCTGGTGTTTGTATTTATTTCCTGGTTTGAGATGGTAGGAGCTGTCGCATTCCGCGTTGTGACTTGTGAAAATGATATGGTGCTAACTGCCTCATGCATGGTTCAGCAGATTTCGGATCGTTCGGATGCTGGAATCGATCTCAGGTGTTTTTTTAGGTTGGCTGAGTTTGTAGCTCAGATACCCTTTCCCCTGCACAAGTTTATAGCTCAACAGTACCCACTGGCGAATATGCAAGCTGCATTAAGATCAAGTAACTTCAGGAACATAACAAAGCAGCAGATTTACTATCCGGACAGCTTCAGAATCACTGAAAACATAGCTAGCAGATTTACTATCTGATTACAAACAAATGAATACAGATCACAAAGAAAACTTCGAGCAGGCAGGAACAATGGAATTACATTGAGTTCAGTGTATGCTAAGAATCAAGTGAAGCACACAGGTATGAAGTTCAGAAACCACTACTACATTGAGTTAAGGAAACTCGAATTTCAGGTAGCTTGGACTTCCATTGGGAGGGCTGATGTACACCCAAAGAAGCGAGATGATCATCGACAGGAGGCCGGACCACACAAACACGATCGTTGGCACCTTTCCTCTCCTCCCCGTCAACCCCTTTGCAAACGGGTAAAGATGGCACAGGACCCAGAAACTGAAGAACACGCCTCCAAGCAGCTTGCTCCACTGAGGGAACGTACTGTACAGCGCCCTCGCCACTCCAACAGCTATTGCTATCATGTTTACCATCATGATCGTGATCGGAGGAACCATCAGGAAGCTCCACCTGACCGCATACAGCTCCGCAAACTCGTCCTCAGAGTCTTCTGGTGCAGAGGACTTGGACGTCAGGGTGAAGGAGATGTCGACTCCAGCTATGACCTTGAGTAGGCCTTGTAGGACCGCGGCTGGATGTGCACTGGTGCCTCCGATGACCCAAAACTGCTCATTCCTCCACCACTCGTGGAGCGTGATCCCGGACCATTTGATCTCGAGGAGGGCGAGTAAGGATAGGGTGAGTGTGATGAGGAGTAGCAGGATGAGGAAGGTTACGCTGAGGGATTGGACTATGAATTGTCCTGAGAATAGTGAAACTGCAGGGAGCATGCAATATACTATGAGGAAGAATGAAGTGAAAGGGTAGATTCCCACGTTGAAATACGCTACTCTTTGTAGGAACTTCATCCTGGGGCTGGCAAACAGCGCGTTGTTCCTTGAGAAGAATATCTCGACGGATCCTGTCGCCCACCTGAGGACTTGGTGAAGCCTGTCAGTCAAGTTGATCGGAGCTGTCCCTCTGAAAGCATCCCGTTTTGTGATGCAGTACACAGATCTCCATCCTCTATTGTGCATCTTGTAACCAGTTACGACGTCTTCGGTGACAGAACCATATATCCAGCCTACACGTCTTCCCCATTCAGTCCGGTCCTCATAAAAGCACGATATGACACTTATTGCTTCGGCCACTGTTGAAGCATCAAGAGGCTCCCGAGGCACAGCGAGAGACCCAGCTGGTCTCCCTAGATCAGCCTTTCCTTGCAAGTCCTGATGCAATCTGCCTTGGAACTCTGCCACCGGGATGGATGCAGCCAAAGAAGTGGAGTTCCCAAACCTTTTGGGAAGGAGCAATGATTCGATATCCAAGTCCTCATTGTCTTCGTCGTCCATGTTGACTGGCACAGACATCTCGCCTTCCTCGTCCTTCTTTGTCACCTTGGCTCTCCTCAAGAGGAACTTGAGTTTTCGTGTGCCAAGGAATCCATGGTGCTCCGTAGCCCTTGGTGGACTGAACCCATATAAAGCAATGCGCCTGAATATGCAGCCTGTTCCTACATACATGGGACCTTGTAACCCGTCGAGGGCTCTCATGCTGACATCGAAAAATACCGCGTTGTGGTTTGCATACCGATCATTAGGATCAATCCCCTCGAACCTTTGTGGGAATTGGACGTAGCAGACCCTGTCGCCACCTCTGTCGAGCATGAAGCACATTCCTTCTCTTAGAGCCAAGTAGTTGTATATGTAGTGATCGCAATCAAGGTTGAGAATGAACGGCCCATTGGACATAACCGCGCTAGTCCTCAGTAATGCATTCATTGCTCCGGCCTTCTTGTTGTGGTCATAGCCAGGCCTCTTCTCGCGAGACACATAAACGAGCATTGGTAATCGGATGTCTACCTCAGTTGAGTCAATCAAGTTGTCCGCATCAGCTGATGAACCATAGACAGGCTCTGAATTCGGAGGAGCTAGCATTGCCTATAAACAAGGAAAAAGTTAGCTTTCAGTCCGAGGAGCGTATTGAGTATAGCGGTAAAGTGTGACTGAAATACCTGAATTATACCGGCATGATCGCCTTTTGAGTGATCAGGCTCAGCAGATGGCCAAGTTCCAGGCCAGTGAGAGCCATCAGACATCCAAGTTGCCTTTGGCACTTTGCAAGGATCTCCTAGGTTGCCCCTCAGCTCCATCTGCTTCTTCTTCGCTCGCAACTCCTCGTTGGCATTGTAAGCATCCGATCTTCTCCTGATAGAGTCGGGCAACGAGTTGATCCTGACCTTGAACTCGTCATACTCCCTCTTGACGCGCCTCCTCTCCCGAACAAAATCCAGCCTCACTTTGTTCTTGAGGAAGTCTTTCTTCTGAGCAAAATATGCCTCTGGACTTCTAGTCTCAATTCCATGTTTCCTACAGAAAGGAACCCAGATTCTCGCGAAACTTGCAGTCTCAGCCAGAGCTTCGAATGTGAGAAGTGAACCGCCATCATCGGACAGATAACAAGCAAGCTTTTCAACAGGATAGTCGACAGCTAGGATGGACAGGATGGTGTTGGCAGTGACAAGAGGGGGTTCCTTTTCTGGGTCTGCTGTGGAAACAAAGACATCGATGCCTGGTAGATCGGACCTTCCTTTTGGGTTCCTTAGATTCGTAGATTCATATCGCTCCCTCAGCACAGAAAGATCAGCTTCTCTGTTGATGGGACTGATTTTCGGAAGCTGATCCAGGAGCCATGAGACAGCAAACCAAAACTCGCAGGTGATGGACATTCCCCACAACCACATTGCTTCATGGTTCGGATGCCGGATCCTCCATGTGAGGAACAGCACCAGAGCAGTGAGGCGCAACATCATGAGTAATCTGCATGATTTTATATCAAATATCAAAGACAAATGCTTGAAACTAGCTTATTGCTGAGACATAGAGCACAATACTCGATCAAGTTCGAGATTTATAGCTTCTGCAAACTGCATATCTATTCAAGACACACAAGTACCAATTTCATCCAAAAATCAAAGTCCAAGGGACTTAAGCTGTCTACAACTTACAACACACAATGGGTTTAGACCACGATCATATTACATTGCAGGTTTAAACATAGAAACTGCAATTTGGTTACAAAGATTGATTGCTAGAAGCAGTCCAGGCTAACAGATCATCTACATGTAGCCTTCTCAGCGAATAAGGATATGAAAAAAGATTTAGGTGAACACTATGCTACTTCATCCTATAAGGAGAGGCGCTATTGATTGATCCTTCTCACAACTTAGATTGTTCAAGGATATGAAAGCTTCAAAGTTGGCACACACGTTTACAGCCATTTCAACACAAGGGTATGAACTTTTCGACACAATTAACCTAATTATATTATCAACTTCTGAAAACCGGATCTTCATTCGAGATTAATCCTATTGCTTACACAACCCAAGACCTGAGCTGAACATTATGGATAACTGATATTCACTCAGCTAGACAACTCACTGCAGACTATTACACAGACAATGAAGAACATAGGAGGAGGATCACATTTGGCTAACATCTTCACATGGAGACTCAAGGAAAAGAACAGGATCATCAAACAGGAGTTCAAACAGAGTTGACAGACAATTCAGATCCAAAAAAACCACAGGAAATGCTTCAAGAAACTACCTGTAAGGACTCAGAATTGCAGCCGAAACAGGCACCTTCCTAGTCAAGGGCCTCCTACTCCTCTCCTCGAAATCAGGAGGATGATCAAACCCATGATTCCCAGACCCAAACGAGTACCCATCCTTCGGCCAAACCGCATTCCCATACCCATAAGTCCCCTTCGTCTCGAACAACCACCTATTATGATCCAGCTCCATCGCCTGATTCTGCACCGCCTTTGTCGACTTCACAAGCGAAAGCCTCCTACACGACCTGAAATCGCCTCCCATGGACCGCATAGGCAGCGCCTGATCCTGGCCTTCCCCTCTCACATCATCCTCATCATCATTGCCCACCTTGTAAGACTCCTTGCAACCAGGACACTGCCCTCCTCCTCCACCATTGGAGAAACAATCAATGTGACATTCCCTGCAAATCTGGAACCCACATTCACAAGGCCCCGAAAACTTCCCTCCAACGAATCCTCCCATGGCCTCCTCGTCACATCCCTTCATCCAACACACGTTCCCGGGCTTCGCCCCCTCCGATCTCCCCACAATCCCGCCGCCATTGATCATATGCCCTCTCGTCACCGTCTCAAACCCGCCTGTGAACATCGTCCCGGTTACCAAACTCGATCCGGGCAAGGCCAAATCTCGATTCTCACTCCGACCCACCTCACCACTCCTCGTGGTACCACTCGAAGGCTGGTAATCTGGTGTCGGGGGAATGTGGACCGTATAGGACACGAACTCGGCGTCTTCCCCCTTGGACGAAGAGTACCGTCCTCCATTCGTGGCAGACGAGGAGGAGACCCAGTTGGCCGATGAAGTCAGTGTCGCGGCGGGTGGCTGTGGAGACAAGGAGGCCCGTGGGGCCGGGCTCGTGAGGCCCCGGCTTCTTGATCCCCCGCTCGAGGTGACCGTGATGGTCACCGGAGAAGCCGAGGGAGAGGAAATCGAAGATGCCCTTTTGGTCATTGGAGGGTTTTGTTGGAGATTTCCTGATCAAGATTGATTCTTGACTTGGAAAGATCAGGGTTTGAGGTTTCTTGATTAGGGTTTTGGGTTTCTTGATTAGGGTTTTGGGTTTCTTGATTAGGGTTTTGGGGGAACTTGGGGGAAAATGGGGGGATTTGGGGAAATGGGTTTTCTTCTAGAGTGAGAAAGAAGAGAGAGAAATGGGGAAATTTTGAGTTGAGCTGAGAGGGGAGAGAGATGAGGTTGAAGGAGGAAGAAGAGAGTGGCAACGGTCGAATTTGGACAAGGTGAATTCAATTCGTAACGGTCGGATAAGTGTGTGTTGTAGCTGACCGTTCGGGATGTTGTCTCGCAATGATTCAATGAAGTTTGATTTTTGATTTCCTATCTTGTGTTCTTCAAAATAATATAACAATAACAAATCAATCAATCCTTTACATAAATATGACGATATTATTTTATGTTTTTTATTTTTGTTATTTGTGAAAATCAAATTTGTTGATAACAGAACCAACCTGCGTTGTTATAGTGGCGTTGGACTCAACCTTTTTCTTAAAGTTTTTTGAATCCTAATAGTTTCAAAATCCAAAGCTTTACCCGATACTGATGGGGGACGTCTCCTCAGTGCCTGAGGATTAATCGAGATGCGTGCAAGCGGATCCGGACACCCTCGTCATCTAAAAAAATAAAATAAAATTTGAGAGTAAAAATTTGAGATAATCATGCTGGTTTTCAGGTGATTATACAATAAGATCTTGGTTTTCAAATGGGTTTTGTGTAATTTTCCATCTCACAGTTGAAATTGTAGCGCCGAATGCCCCTATGGTCCGACCACTGACCCACCTATCCTGCCTTCCTCCATTATCCTCGAGATTTTGGGTCTCTGTCTTTGCAGAAGTCTGCAGCCCCGCGGTTATAAGCTTGCTCTGTATTTTTGTTACCGTTGGAATTGCATTATTGGCCCAACATACATGATAAAGTATTGCACTTTAATTGTTTGCTTGCTCAGCAGTCGATGTCTATTCTTTTTGCTTTTTCACTTCACATTTCAAATGTGGAAAATTTTGCTAGTATATAAGAAATTGCACAACACTTGTGT
This sequence comes from Drosera spatulata, assembly GCA_035668315.1. Classification (NCBI taxonomy): domain Eukaryota; kingdom Viridiplantae; phylum Streptophyta; class Magnoliopsida; order Caryophyllales; family Droseraceae; genus Drosera; species Drosera spatulata. The sequence goes on from JAOVYX010015257.1 coordinate 22,962, forward strand.
TAGACATTTGTCACCATGTCCCTTGCCTTAAATATTTCTAATGGACGAGGATGCGGACAACGGGTAAGTTGGAGATGGTAACCGCAGTTGACACCGTCTCAGTCGCGGTCATGGCAAGGGAAGAGATCAACGGAAGGACGGGAAAAGGATTCTTGAGAACCAATGTACTTGTTTGGGCGAAGTGAAACAGGAGGAGGAAGTATATGAACCTTTCTAAACCGAGTTCAAATAAGGTCATTAGTAAATACTACAGTAAGGACCGAAGATAATGAGCTATATATGTGGTCAGGGCGCAGGCACTAAGATGCTGAGAGCAGCTTATTAATGTGGATCAATGCCAGTTACATTCTATTATGTTCCAAGCTGTCTTACAGGAGATCTTGTTTTTCACTCAATACAGGTTGTTGAGTTTAACTGCAGATTGTGTTCGTTGAACGCAGGCTTCGATTTTTGTTGTCTTATTTCTAGGTTGTCCCTTGCCATTTGCCCTTCAACTTCAGCTTAATCAGTACTATGTCTCATGCTAAATCAATTAACAAGATTACTCATTGGAAAGCTGGTAGTACTTACACTTCAATTATTTCTATAAGATAGATCGAGAATTGACTATACATAATAAAACGGAAAGCTGTTATATTTACAGAAACTAATAAAGTCAAATTGGGACGGTACTAAAAGCTAAATTCTAAAGAAATATTATTGGAGCTATTTAAAGGACTAAGGATAGGAAAACAATCCGCTGCTTTTATACTGGTGCAATCGGTTAATCTGGATCTGTCGTTTGGTCGCTTCCACTCTCTTGGTTTCTTTGTCGCGCAATCTCTATAATCGACGGTGTATCTGGTTGAACTTGGATCATCTCGAATATTGCTTGTTGGTTGTTCGGTAGCGCATGTATATTGGAATGTGGAATCCGCACATCGTTCCATATCATTGATGGTGAGTGTGGACATTCATGCTGTAAAAAAGATAATGGAATCAGATTTGAAAAATTGATTGACTAAACACATGACTTTGATGGTGAGTGTAGATATTCATGCTGTAAAAAAGATAATGGAATCAGATTTGAAAAATTGATTGACTAAACACATGACTAGCTAGCTATCAACACATTAACCAAAAGTTTCATCTTGTATTCTTTTTGAAGAATGAATAGTCCAAAAAGCATGTCAAACTACATATGCAGTAACATATTCAAGCGACACAGGATTGCAGTTCAATTTGATTTGAAGTAATATATACCTGATATTCAAGTGGTTAAAGATCTTCAAAATACGCTCCAAGAGATGAATCTGAATGAGAACAAAAATGGTCGCAGTACTCGCCACAAGGATCATCAATTTGGATTCCTGCGCCTGTGCTACATGTTAGATTATTTGGAAGTCGTTGGTACATTTGTAGTTCATGAAAAAGTTCAGGTGGAATCTCCACTGAAGCACTGTTCCTCGCTTGAACCAGTGAGGAGGCACCTGCGAGGATAAGTTCAAAAAGATTTGTGTATAAGAGATTAAAGAATAACCCGAGAAAAAAGTAAGGGGAAAAAACGACACGTTGAAACTTATCCCTATGGATATGTTGAAACTTACCGCTTTGTATCATATCGTAGCGAGTATGAGGGTTCATGTTGGCAGTCTGATTCAGAGGGATTTCAAGACCTAACTGAGTGTTATAATAAATCTCACGATCAAAAGCGGAATAGTGACCATGTGGATGCCTCAAAAATTGGTTATCAATGGCAGAGTAAGGAGTTGATCCATTAGCAATCGGAAGTATCATCGGATGGTTCATCCATTGTCGTCGAATATCCAATGGAGGTAAGCTCGCCATGTTTTGATTTGCTTGAGCTCCAATTGCAGCTTCTTTTATCGCATGCAGCATCCCTTGGCTTGGTGCTAAAGTTCCATATGGGCTGATGCTTCGGGAGCATATCGTTTGAGCATTGACTGGAGTACTTCCTGCCTTTTCGGCGTCTTTCTGCTTAAGGAATTGACGATATTTCTGTGACAAAATAATCCAAATTAATAGACGAAATACTTTCAGATAACATAATAACGAAATCTTGGTGCGGCATTTCTTACACATATTTGTTACCTGAAGATGGCTTGCGACATGCTCTCTTCTGAGATATGAAACATTCATTTCTTCAAGAAATTTTTTGGAACAGCTTCTAAAATTCACGACAGAAATTTCCACATGATTATAAAGAAACTAATTTCTTTGTTTTCATAGCAAATACTTGTATTCATTCACGGACAACAGAACTCGTCAGTATATGGCCTATAATTAAAGGCGGGATAGGCGTTAGAAAGACATACCCCGAATTCCGAATTGTTCCACAGCTTGAATGAACTTCTGACGAAGCTCTTGTGTCCAAACAACACGCTGCTTTTTCTTTATGACCGGAGCATCTTTGTTGATTATTTCACCCGATCCTTTGGCAGATCCATGTCCTGTAACGCCGCTCTCTTTCTTATTATCCTCTTCCGAACTCACGTTTCGCTTACCATACTTTCTACGTGAGTACTCTCCGTATTTCCACAGCGTCTCCACAGTCTTACGTGTTACAGGCTTCCTCAAACAATTACATCCGCCAGTATCAACAACGTTTTGAAACATAGTTGTACTAGAATCCGCTGTCATCACTTCGAACAAGAAACAATCAATTTTAGCATAAAATATAGTCATTAAGCATAGGGCAGTTCCGAAAGATGTACCTAGCACGACTGACTTCTTTTTCCCACTCACGTCTTTGACCACTTGCAATCGCTCTGTTTGGGATAGACATATCTCAATTAGATTCAGAGTCCAAAATTAATGAGTCCAGGATGAGAAGGATCATCATCCATGGACTGAGGCCAGAATATGTCGTATTTATTACGGTAGTACAGGGATGGCCTCCTCCACCATCCATCACGGATCTGGAGAGTCTGTTGACCAATCAAGAGACTCTGGCTAAACAAATGTCGGGTGTTTCCACAAAGAGTGAAGAAGAAGCACTCTTTAGTGAGAAACAAAGGAATAACCCTATGAGACATCAATAAAAGGGCATAAATTTAGGGGAGCAAAGCATACCCCAGACAAAAGAGAACAGTCGCCTAAGGACATGCATAAGAAACACTTCAAATGCTATAATTGTGGCAAGAAGGACCAAAGAAAAATATTGAAGGAAATATGGTGACCCGCACCCACCATGATGGTGGGAGTGAAGAAGAGTGGGATATCTATGCATCCTTCGCAATCACAGAGGAAGTTGCCTTTTCAGCATCTCCAAACTCAGGAAGGATAGACTACAACCAAGATTGGATCGTTGACTCCGGTTGCTCTAATCATATGATCGGAGATAAGGAGAAACTGGAGAGCATGACAGAGTATAAAGGGAAACAAGTTGTAGTCACTGCAAACAACTCCAGACTTTCGATCAGTCATGTTGGGAAGACTGTGATTACACCTCGATCCGGTGCTAACGAGATACAGCTATAAAACGTCTATCACGTGCCAGGTATGAATGAGTTTGATTAGGTGTGATACAAAATGAATGAGTTTGATTCCTGTATCACTGCAACTCCGTTGATCAATTTAACACTCATGTGCCGGATTGATGCATTATACTCGCTTCAGACCCATGAATAGCTGGAGCGTCTCGTATCATGATTTTTGTTCCTTGACAATTGCTTTTATCCCGAAAGACCAAAACCTTTACCAGTTTTCGATCTTAGATGACCAAATTGATAGGGATTGTAGATAGTGCCTGCTTTGCCTTCCTAATAACTCATCAGAATTCTGACTCTGATGTTCGGAATTCAGGTTTCAAGTCAATCTTGACTCTAATGAAGTTGATGATACTGGGATATGTCTTGTGGCCTGTCATGATGTCTTAGTGGTGGATAGATTGTGATTAAATGGCAAACCAATCGTTTTGGATATCTGAGTTTGAGTTGCTTCGAGAAACCCTCTTGTTTAAGCCTGTAAAGTTAAGCAAACCACTAAGGGACACTGAGTCACATTTCCTTTCCTGGGATTAGTCTCTCTCTCTTTTTTTTTTTTTTTCTAGATGGTTTCGCCCAACCTCATCACCTGGTAGCAAAACCGCTGTGTTGTAGGACATTTGAGCAACTCCAGGCTGACCTCGCCGATTGAGAGTAGTTAACGTAACTTAATTTTGTTCTGCAGTATCGGAATCAGGCTTCTGACAAATAACAATGTACAGATGAAGTCTGCAAGTGTTCTATTTCACCTTAGTGCCAATCATTTTGGATTATACATCAAACATGCATAAGTATGGATATTGTGGTTGCCCTTGTTGGATGCAATGCAACTCTTGGGTTTAACTAAAGTATAGATATATGCAGTTGTCATTGGCAGTTTTGGCGATTCTACATTACATCCTTTACGGATTAATGCTTATGGCGTATGTTTTCAGGAACCAGGAAATTTCTTCGGATATGACTTCTTCTATTGTATTTTGGTTAGCTAGGCTCAACCTATGAGAATTTCTTCATCTATTAATTGAACAGGCCTATCTTTATCTTACAATTCTGTCAAACTAGCTTGTCCCTTGAAACTGTATGCGTTGGTCACTGGACAGCGTCTCTGATACCTCGTTAAAGCGCCATACTTTTCGCTAGAAATATGCTCAACTACCATTAGGATGAAAATATACCATGATGCTATCAGTAGCATTGGGCTGTACCTGATCACCGCTTGGTAGCAAGACAATATGATCGGGTAATGAAAAGGAAGAAAGAAAACACTATTGATAGTACAACGAGCAATAGAATTTGAACTCGGCATTTTATGATACTTTATAGGCCGAGGTAGTTGTGATTCCTTGGTGCAAACCTTGGGGCTCAGATTCGTAATCTGTATTTAATCTTTGTCAACTTCATAGCGCAACTCATAGTTTTGTAGCTACGGTCCTCTGGCTAGCATGGTATAAGTTCTCTAGCTGCTGTATTCTTCTCCTAGCTACCAAACTTCGGTATCTGAACAGAAAAGGCGCCTCCTATCATCATCTCATTTGGATACTGGACATTAAAGCAGAGGAAAAGGGCGAGGCGAACTCCAAAAGAAAGAAAAAGATCGGACCGCGAGAGATGGACAAGATAAAGCACAGAACAGTTCTTGTTAATGATATTAACATGCACATAGCAGAAATAGGTGAAGGTCGGCCGATCCTTTTCCTTCATGGCTTTCCGGAGTTATGGTACTCGTGGCGCCACCAACTCCTGTATCTCTCCTCCCAAAACTACCGTTGTATCGCGCCAGACCTCCGTGGCTATGGGGATACAGACGCCCCACCTGGTGATGCAAACGCAAACTACTCGGTGTTCCACATAGTTGGTGACTTGGTTGCCCTCCTCGATTATTTGGGCATTGATGAAGTTTTCCTCGTTGGTCATGATTTCGGTGCAATCATCGCTTGGTATTTTTGCCTCTTTCAGCCTGATAGGATCAAGGCATTGGTCAACATGAGTGTTGCCTACATGACCAGAACACAATTCCTTAAGCCTACTGAGGGCCTGAAGCTAGTCGCCGGAGAGGATTTCTACATCTGCAGGTTTCAGGTGAGAGTATGAGCTTATGTTTTGATTCGCTGCATTTTGGCAAAGCCCCAGCTGATTCGAAATC
>JAOVYX010015258.1:0-28588 GCA_035668315.1 Drosera spatulata
CCGAGGAAGGAGCAGAAGATGGAGGAGAAGATGAAGAAAGAGATAATGAGGAAGAGACAGAAGAGGAAGAAGTTGAATTAGAAACAAAAAGAGAAGAAATAGAGGATGATGATGAGCAAGGATATGAGGATGAAGAGGAGGAATCAGACAACGGTGATGAGGGGGACAACTAAAGGTTTTCATTTTGGAGGTGTACGTCGAGACTCACAAGAAGTCCGACGCCCCGAGCGTGATGGAGGCGATACAGCCGGGGCAGTCGCTGGCGGATATTCCTCTTGTTGACGAGACGACGACTCAATTTAGGGTAAATTTAATATTCTTTTTGTCTTTAATAAATATTGAATTTCATGTCTTTCTTGCTTATTTTTAAATGCATTATATTTATTTATTAACAACGTTGTTGCATTGTAGGATGCATTTTATGAGAGATTTAGCCAGATGCCTGAGTCCCAACTAGATGAGAGCATGGATCCCGAGGATGCGCTGCAGCAGCTTGCGGCTGCCACATCCAAGGCCTATCTCGAGGTTGCTGGCACAACGAAGGGAAGGGTGTACGGTCTTGGTTTTGCAGCGACTCAATACTATCCTAAGTCCGTGGTCAGCAAGGCATCTAGGACATCTTCCCTATCTTCTCATTCTGTGTCTGAGCATTACTATCGTCTACAAGAAGAAGTCGTCAAGCTCAGAGACACCATCGCCATACAACAGCAGGCCTACAGTTCCCTTCAACAGACGGTTGTTGGCCAACAAGAGGAGACGAACATGCTGCGACGACAGATGACACTTCTCTTCGCCATGATGGGGATGGATCCTTCAGCAACTTGCCAGGCACCGGTTGGGATGCCTTTGCCTCGATTTCCTCCTCCACCAGAGGACGATGCAAGCCCTCCCGAGCAACAAGATGTAGGATTATCAGAACTTTGAACACAGACTTTTATCGAACAAACTGTATTTCGGTTGTAAAACATTGAAATGGAATCTATTTTTAGTTGTATTGTAATTTAATACAGGATTTTTCTGCAGTTTCTGTATTTTTATTTATTTATCTTTTAAATCAAATAGTATTTAGCGACGGAATCCGTCGCTAAATTATATCGGAATAAAGAAAAATTATGAACTTAGCGACGGATTCCGTCGATAAATACTATCTGAATAATGAACTTAGCGACGGATTCCATCGCTAAATATTTTGAAAAATATTAACCTGTTAGCGATGGATTCCGTTTCCATTAATAAACGTTCATTTTCTTTTTCCAATTTCCAAATTAACAAAAATATTTCACGACGGAATCCGTCGCTAATTTTTTCAAAAAAAATAATAACTTTAGCGACGGATTCCGTCGTCATATGAGATCCATTTTAATTCCTTTTTACATTTTAAATAATAAACATCTAGCGACGGAAAGTCCGTCCGTCGCTAGGTTTTTCCACATTGGCGACGGATCCGTCGCTATTTTTTGTTCAGCGACGAGGTTTCTAGCGGCGGAAACGTCCGTCGCTAAATCCGTCCAAACCTATGTTAGCAACGGATTTTATTCATTTAGAGACGGATGTTTTCCGTCGCTAAATCGTATTTTTTTTTGTAGTGTAATGATAAAACATCCACTAATATATATCTAACATTACCAATACTAAGGGATTACATGACACAAACTCGCAACAAGAATTTATTCTAGAACTCATAGTAGTAATAACAAACTACTATGAGTCAAGGCCCATACTCATACAAAACTTAATACAGAACTGAACTTTGACAACACAAACAATATAACCAGCATAACTGCATAGGAGAACCACCAGTACCCTTATCACCGAACACCACCAGCACCAGTCTATGATCGAAGAAATAAGAGGAAAAAATCAGACTACATAATATAATTGAATATAGAAAAACGACAATTTGTAACAAATGTACTCATTTCTTGTAGTGGTCGTAAGATGTTGTAAAGATTATTGGTTCTCTAGGTCCACCCTATCCAAACTCTTGTTGTTGCAATAATCGCACTGGATGGTGCAATTTTTATCATGTATTGATGGATAATGGTTTTTCTGCGAATTTAGGGCATGAAATCTTCTCGGTGGAACTCATGACCTCATACCACAACTTATTCTGATATCATATCGAGAAACGGATAATATAAGATCCACTAATGTATATCTTAACAAAGACTGCATGAGACAAATTCAAAAGCAATTGTTGTTTTCTATGGAATCACAAACTGGCACCATATGCATAAGCCCATGGCGCATGACTCCTCACACTCCTACCTCATCCTTCTGCTTCCTACTGCCATCAACCAGCAATAGAGGCAGAAACTTGACTCGCAGAATCACCATGTGATGATGACTTCTGAAATTGAATGAGAGCTCAGTATGATGCTATTTCAGAAGAAGCTGTAAATGTCTTCATGTTTTAAGTTGAAGGGAAACTGATGGAGAGCAAGAAGAGTCTCTGATATATGTTGTGAAAAAGACAGGATATGGAGAAGAGCTAAGCCCAAGTGTATTATTGCGGCTTTCAAGAAGGTCAAACTCGTTAATTGATCAAGACCGATATACAAAGTGTTTGTGCTTGGTTTCGTTTCAATGATTGATGAAATAAAGATGTTTGTTATCGATTTTTATTGTCCAAACAGATAAAATAGAAACATATAACATAAAACAAAAAAAATATTATTATTTTTTTTCTTCTTATTTTCTGTTTCATTTCAGTATAGTGTTCTGGATTCGTTTTACAAAAAAATCATTTTATATCATAAAGTGATTTTGATTATTCATTATTGTTTTTATATTTCTATTACTGGTTTTGACTTTCACATCTTTAAACAGCAATACCAAACAACCCCACAGCAATCAACTAGACCTTTACAGATGCTTAAAATTTTGCCATGAGTTATGATTTGTACATAAAAAAGCGACATTTGTCCAATTTTGCATCTGATATTGAATTAGAAAATGGAACAAAATATTCTAACAATTAAAAGCTCATAACGATTAGAAACTCATAAATATATAATCCATACATTAGTCCTTAAAAGTTTCATTAGGCTCAAATGACTAAACAAAACGAGATAATTCTTGATAGATACCCTTATAGAGTTTTAACTACACAAAAATACCCCACTATAACTAATTCCCATCAAATATCTCATTATCAAATAAAAGATCATTTTTCCTGATACAATTATTACATCGAAGAGTAAGCTTTCTAAAACCTCATTATTTTCAAATCCAACGACGAGCTGACGACGACGACGATGAACGAACGTACTGACGACGGCGAACGAACGTACTGACGACGGTGAAGGTTCGTCGAAGAAGGTTGGTGAATGTCTTGACGTTACCCAGTCAAAAAAACACAGTCATATTATGATTGATATATTACCTAAACGAGAGTTTGATATATTAAAAAAAGAAAATGAATAATGATATAATCTTTCAAAATATCCAAATGCAAATTTTTTTTAAAAAAGGGTGAATTATCTAACCATACAAAAACTTGAAAAAAATTCCAAAAAAATACACAAGAAATCTAAATTCCAAAAACATACAATTCATCCATCTCATTCAAAACCCTAACCCTATTCTCATCTTCATCCTAATCCCTACCATCACCCAACCGCCTTAAGAATCTTTATCGGAATCCGACCACCGCCAACGGAATCTTTGCTGAAATCCAGCCACCGCCGTCGGAAACCGACCGGAATCTGAAACGTCGTCGCAATCTTCGTCGAAATCTGTTCACGTCGTTGGAATATGAAACAAAGCACCTGAATAAAATTAAAACATAGCGCTTGATCAAAAATAAAAACAGAGCGTCAGTATAAAAATAAAACAGAGCACCAGTATAAAAATGAAATAGAGCGTCAGTACAATATGAAACAGAGCGTCAGTACAAAAATGAAGCTGTAATGCCCCAAGGAAATGCTTAAATGGTTTGATTGTACTACCTATACCAACAACGTGCATCTTCCTTTTCGGTAGCCCATCACTTTAGAACTCCGTAGTTAAGCGTGCTTAACGTGGAGTAATGGTGGGATGGGTGACCTCATGGGAAGTTTTCCGGGGTGTGCGCGAGTGAGGCCAAAGCGCACTGAAAGGACTAGTGTTGGTCTGTGGGGCCAGTTGTCAGCCTGAGAAGCGGTTCTTGGTGACGACCCGGTAGGAAGGATTTTGGTCAGGGCGTTACAGTATGGTATCAGAGTAACCCTGCGACCGTGTGCTGGATTTGTGGACAAGAGGTCCAGGTCAGCCGCCTAGTAGGGGAAGGTTCCGGGGCTATGTGTCGTGCTTGAAGTCGCAACAAGGGCGTTGGGTTCTTTAAGTGGGGGTGTATGTAATACCCCAAGAAAATGCTTAAATGGTTTGATTGTACTACCTATACCAACAAGGTGCACCTTCCTTTTCGGTAGCCCATCACTTTAGAACTCCGTAGTTAAGCATGCTTAACGTGGAGTAATGCTGGGATGGGTGACCTCCTGGGAAGTTTTCCAGGGTGTGCGCGAGTGAGGCCTAAACGTACTGAAAGGACTAGTGTTGGTCTGTGGGGCCAGTTGTCAGCCTGACAAGCGGTTCTTGATAACGACCCGGTAGGAAGGATTTGGCTGGGGCGTTACAGAAATAGAGCGCATGAACAAATGAAACAGAACGTATTTACAAAAAATGAAACAAAGAAATCAACAATGAAGCTTGAACAGAGCGCATGTACAAAAGTTTCTTAAACAGCATACCATAGAACCACTTATCCTCGACAACTGCCCCGTAACAAATCATGAATAGCATGTTGTTCAGTGGGGAAGCGGTAATCTGTTCTATTAGTACCTACAAAGAAGACAGAATATCAAACAAAATGGTTTTTTTGCTACATGAATATAACTAATGGCTGAAATAAAGACTTCAAATACTATGGTAGCCTGTAAATTCTAATCTGATATTGAAGTGAGAGAAATGCACGACATCCTGGGAAGTTTTCCAGGGTGTGCGCGAGTGAGGCCAAAGCGCACTGAAAAGACTAGTGTTGGTGTGTGGGGCCAGTTGTCAGTCTGACGAACGGTTCTAAGTGACGACCCGGTAGGAAGGATTTGGCCGTGGCGTTACAGAAACAGAGCGCATGAACAAATGAAACAGAACGTATTTATAAAAAATGAAACGAAGAAATCAACAATGGAGCTTGAACAGAGCGCATGTACAAAAGTTTCTTAAACAGCATACCATAGAACCACTTATCCTCGACAACTGCCCCGTAACAAATCATGAATAGCATGTTGTTCAGTGGGGAAGCGGTAATCTGTTCTATTAGTACCTACAAAGAAGACAGAATATCAAACAAAATGGTTTTTTTGCTACATGAATATAACTAATGGCTGAAATAAAGACTTCAAATACTATGGTAGCCTGTAAATTCTAATCTGATATCGAAGTGAGAGAAATGCACGACATCCTGGGAAGTTTTCCAGGGTGTGCGCGAGTGAGGCCAAAACGTACTGAAAGGACTAGTGTTGGTCTGTGGGGCCAGTTGTCAGCCTGACGAGCGGTTCTTGGTGACGACCCGGTAGGAAGGATTTGGCCGGAGCGTTACAGAAACAGACCGCATGGACAAATGAAACAGAACGCATTTACAAAAAATGAAACAAAGAAATCAACAATGAATCTTGAACAGAGCGCATGTACAAAAGTTTCTTAAACAGCATACCATAGAACCACTTATCCTCGACAACTGCCCCGTAATAAATCATGAATAGCATGTTGTTCAGTGGGGAAGCGGTAATCTGTTCTATTAGTACCTACAAAGAAAACAGAATATCAAACAACATGGTTTTTTTGCTACATGGAATATAACTGATGGCTGAAATGAAGACTTCAAATACTATGGTAGCCTGTAAATTCTAATCCGATATCGAGGTGAGAGAAATGCGAAAATGGTACCCTGTCTTCTTGGCTACGATCTTCTTATCCTTCTTCCCCTTGAAAATCTTATCAAGCAACATATAGAAAAAATGCCCAAATGGTCCCAGTTAAGCAGCTCCAAATAGCTTCATCCAAGAAAGACGGGATGAATTTGCAAGTATCTTATTCTTATGCTCTTTGGTAAAATCAATAAGGTGGTCTACAGGATCTAGATCCAAACACAGAAGAGCTTCATGGAAATTTTTAGCAAGACACACCCCAAAATCAACTCTTATCCATAGAAATCTAATACCCAAATCCAATTATTTCAACAAAGAAAAATCAATCTATAGATCTCGAAATGTAAGAGCAACAGTAACCAACAGTCGAATCAAAAACCAGATCGACTCCAACAATAATCAACGACTTCGAATTTGAACTAGACACAACAATAAATGATGTTCGATGTGCTTCATTAATGCTTCGAGTCGAGTCAAATCGAGCCGATATTCAATCAAAAACAATGAAAAAAATCTCTGAATCAATGGCTGGCTCATCTGAGATGGAGAAAATCTAGGCCGATCGTGAGAGGGTGAAGAGGAGGAGTGGAGGTGACGCTAGTGATGTCGGCGAGGATGGTGATGGCGACGACGGCGACGGAGAACGGAGAAGAGAGTGGCGGAGATGGTGGAGAGAGAGGGAAGCGGCGACGGAGATGATGGAGAGACAGTAGAGAGAGAAGCAAATTATATGTTTAGGAAATTATTTCTTCGTGTGTATGTTTTTTAGAATAATTCTGAAAAATTATAATTTTGGATTATTTGTCGTAAAAAAAATCGTAAAGGTGGTATTTCCGTCGGAAAAAAATGGGGTATTTCATGGGAATTAATTTAGTTAAGTGGTATCTTTGGGTAATTTTTCCAAACAAAAACACTCCTACAATAAAAAACAAAGACTAACCATGACCACCCAAAATCAATAGTCGACCAACGTAGTAAACGAAAATCTTGATGATCGATCGACCGACCAAGATAACGAAGCAAAACCTTGATAACTAACCGACCAAGATAACGAATCAAAATCATGACCAACCAAAATAACTAACTAAAACAAAAATGAATAATCAATGGCTAACTAAAACCAATGACTAATCAATGACAAAAATGGCTAACCAAAATTATATGAATAACAAAGACCAAATGACTTATAACCTATCTTTAATAGTATTATATATTTATAATTGATTTGATGTAGGAATTACTCTCAAACTTGGTCATGATCTTAATGTATATAGTATGAACACTTATGTATTTTTTATAGAAATTTATGTATATAGTACTCTATTCTCAACGTGCTTATAATTGACGCACTACACTCCAGTCTCCAAAATGGACCAAATCCATTACCAAAATTTCATTAGTTCGTCAAAAAGTTCACTCAGAGGTGGAACAATTAATAGTACTAAGGAGTACTATAATATAGTCAAATGAACTTATAAAAAATTAAAAAACAAAATAAAATAAATAGTCAATTGAAACTCGGGTTTTGATAAAATTTGCTCATCAACTGAATAATTTGTGCTTGTGGGTTAACTTCTATTGGTTAGTACTCAAACACAAAACTATTCAAATTCACCCTTGTGTTGCATATGATCTAATCACATAACAAATTTTTAAGTTGGACCATGATTTAATTTCAAGGTTTTCATTTATGTCGAACGAAAAATGCCTCCAAGGTGTGTTGAAATGATGAAATCCAATACTTCTAGATGTATGGAACTCCATTATCGGTTCATTTTAGCTAGCACAAATCCTTTCCATTTTCGTACCATGCATTATTTAAGTAAATGACCTAACTTGTTAATGCACTATATAAGTCCAAATGTTCTAAATTTAAAAGATATAATTTCACTTTACAAACTCAACTCTTACAGTGGAATATATCATATTAATTGTGATTTTTTATTATCGGTTCGATTTTTTGATAAAGTTGATTTCTGAACTAATACCAATACCGATGTAATTATTCATACATGTGGGTTTTGGTTCAACTTCGTGGTCTGGGAATTATTCGTACTACTTCAAGAATTATACCAAAATCTTACATATTACTATTAATGTACTTTGTTGTTGTTGGGATATAGCATCCACATATCATAGATGACGTGACGACATATTATGAATTTGAATATTTATTATTTAAATTTTAATTATTATTCTAATTGATTATTGAAATTCGAGTTAGGAATCAAATCTGGATTTTTCTATAAAATATGACAGAGTCTCAGACGTAAAATGTAAGTGATGAAAAACACATCATCTCGATTAATGCTCTCTCTTCTCCAACATATCTCTAGAAGATTCACCTACGACCATTGAGATTTGTGAACGTGAATCCATCATGCGGAGTAAATCTAGTAGTCAATCCGTCGATCCCAAGATGAGTGAACGGACGAGGAAGAGACGGTGTAGCATCGACAAATAAGAGGAGTTTGATCATGTGATGAAATCAAAGAGGTTTGTAACTTCACGCAGATACGTCTTATTCCGCTGCTTGATTCTTGAAGACAGGTTAGTACGTCAAGAACCCTTTAATTATTTAATATTGGTATCAGAGGTAAAACGTGAAGAATCGCACGGTAATTGATTTAGCTTCTCATCAATCAAGTAAATATTAAGATTCATAATTATAAGGTTTTTACTTGATTGAGTGATTTAGGCTTTTGTAGAGTTTATGTATTCATGATATCTTGGTGTGATACAGTTGCCTAACACCATATGCGATAGCGTAAATGACTGTTAAAAAAAAATTATGAATAATATGCGATGATAAACTTGTACGACAAGAAACCAATTTGGGTTGGTCTACTGGTGTTCGACTCAACCTTCTTCTTGAAGGTCTTGGGCTCGAATCCCACTACTCTCAAAATCCAGGTTTTTGTCTCTATGATAACAATGAAATGACTTCTAAAAATATCATCGCTGACTTGACAAAGAGGAAAAAGTTGAATGGCATCAATGATGATATTTGGCATAAGAAGATGCAGTTTTTGCTAAATGATCAAGAACTTATGGAGTATCTCACCATGACTACGGCTAAGCCATCTGAGGGGCAGACGACCCAACATCGTTGGGATAATGAAGCATATGAGGCATGGATCAAGTGGGACCGTAGTGTGCGCTTCATTATGTTGAGCTGCATGCACGATGACCTTATTGGTGCATATGAGCATTGTACCACTGTTAAGGAAAGGTGGGATCGACTTTATTTTGATTTTGGGGCACTTTTACTACTCGACTTCGTAGTTTGGTGCTGAACTTTGAGACTTATTGTAATACCCCAAAGAAATGGTTAAATGGTTTGATAGTACTACCTATACCAATAAGGTGCACCTTCTTTTTCGGTAGCCCATCGCTTTAGAACTCCGCAGTTAAGCGTACTTAACGTGAAGTAATGCTGGGATGGATGACCTCCTAGGAAGTTTTCTCAGGGGGTGCGCGAGTGAGGCCAAAACGCACTGAAAGGCCTAATGTTGGTTCGTGGGGTCAGTTGTCAGCCTGACGAGCGGTTCTTGGTGACGTTTCGGTAGCATGGATTTGGCCGGGGCATTACAGTATGGTATCAGAGCAACCCTGCGACGGCGTGCTGGACCTGTGGACAAGAGGTCCAGGTCAGCCGTCTAGCGGGGGAAGGTTCTGGGGCTGTGTGTCATGCTTGAAGTCGCAACGAGGACGTTGCGTTCTTTAAGTGGGGGTGTATGTAATACCCCAGAGAAATGCTTAAATGGTTTGATAATACTACCTATACCAACAAGGTGCACCTTCCTTTTCGATAGCCCATCACTTTAGAACTTCACAGTTTAGCGTGCTTAACGTGGAGTAATGTTGGGATGAATGACCTCCTAGGAAGTTTTCTCAGGACATGCGCGAGTGAGGCCAAAACGCACTGAAAGGCATAGTGTTGGTTTGTGGAGTCAGTTGTCAGCCTGACAAGCGATTTTTGATGACGTTTCGGTAGCATGGATTTGGCCGGGGCGTTACACTTATAAAATGTACCCTAAGCACCCGATGATAGAGCACCTGATGATCATGTCTTCCATTATTAGGGAATTGGCAAATGCTGGTAATGCCCTCTCTGACGAGCAGCAAGTGCTAGCTATCATTCACTCCCTGCCTGACTCATGGATTAACATGCAACAGATTCTGAATCACAATGAGAGTATCAAGAACTTTGCAGACATGAAACGACCTGCGCTACAAGTTTTGTTGCTAATGCGGACAGACGCAATGGAAATTGGTCCGAGCGTAATAACAAGGACAAGTTGGCAAGTTATAGATCACAAGGTGCTAAAAAAGGAAAAGTGACAAAGCGCCCAAGGGGCAAGCGCGATGGAAAGAAAGATAAGATGAAGATCAAGTGTTTAACTGTCAAAAGATGGGTCACTTCGCTCGTGAGTGCACTGAAACAAAGAGGGTATCTATTTTAGTTCCTCGACCATTATTTGTGTATGCTCTCATGCAACTGTTGGTAATACCTCTCCTATGTAGGGCAAATATTTTGGTAAAAATGGAATTTTTTTCGGTTTCGGTTAATCTAATTTAATCGGTTTTTTAAAATTGAAAACTGAAAGCAAACCGAATTATATAGATTATTTCCGTTTCGGTTAACCAAAATTCGATACTGTTTCGATTTTTATCGAATTTCGAGAGGATTAAAAAAAATGACACTTTTAACAGTAAAAAAATAAAAAAAAGTGTTTTAAAAGAAAGAAAAACAAAAACTAAGTAAAAAATATTTTGTCTAGACAATAAGAGTATTTTTAGTACACTTAATAAACATTTTTGTTAAAAAAATCAATATAGAAAAAGATATAAAGGTCAATAAAAAAATAAAACAAAAAAAAAAGTAATTTCAGTTAACCGAATTGCCGAATTTCTCTAAAATCCAAAACCGAAATCGAATTTCATGTAAAAACCGCATCTCAACCACTTGAGTAAGTCTACTTGGACATTTGTGGTCTTATGAGTGTCAAAGTAAGCAATGGTGCTATATATTTTCTCACATTCATTGAAGACTATACATGCTTCAGTTATGTGTATCAATTAGCTCACTGCATGAGGCTTTTGATTGTTTCAAATGATCCTTAACTGAGGTTGAGAATCAGAAAGAAAAGAACTGAAAAGTTCTAAGAACAGATCATGGACGCGAGTATTTGTTATCCCAGTTTAATGAATTTTGTGAGGAAAAGGGAATTGTTAGGCAACTCACTACTCCTTACACTCCGTAATAAAATGTTGTAGTGGAAAAAAGGAATAGAAGCTTGCTTGATATGGTTCGCTCGCTGAATGATGATGCAAGCCAACCTCCCAATATTTTTCTAGAGGGATGCTTTGTTGAATGCGGCCTACATCTTTAATAGAGTGCCTTCTCAGCCGGTTCTTGCACTCCATCTGAGTTGTGGGCTGAACATAAACCTAATCCCAACTACTTTCGTCCTTAGGATACTTTAGGATATGTACACAATGTTTCCCATAAGTTTGAAAAATTGGGTCCTAAAGTTAGAAAGGTTATCTTTATAAGATATTCCAATAGCTCGAAAGGGTATGTGATGTGTGATGAACATCAAGATGGTGGAGGTATGACTGAGATTGAATCTCGAGATATTGACTTCCTTGAGAAATAGTTCCCTTCTTTAAGAGACACTTAAAAAAGTTTGGAGCTCTATGAGATAGAGAAAAGTGAGATTACTTTACCATCCTCAAGCGAAGGAGGGGAATTAGTTTCTCAACGTAAGGTCGTTGAGTATAGTAGAGATGTTTCACAACCAAGTGGAAGTGCACTGAATAGTGGGAGTGTGCCTATCGATGATGGCATACCAAGTACTAATGAGACTCAAGTGAGAAAAAGTGCACGTGGTAAGGTTCCACGTCGTCTATTTGAGATTAAGGGATTGACGCTCTTATGTGTGCCCACATTGTTGTTGATGAAGATGAGCCTGCTTCTATTTAGGATTAACTCTCTTCAAGTGCAAGCAACAAATAGAATGCTGCCATACAAGAAGAATTAGACTCTGTGGCTGAGAACAAGGTCTGGAACTTGGTTGATCTTCCGTCTGGACATTGAGCCATTGGGAACAAGTGGGTTATAAAGGTCAAACGCAAGCCTGACGAATCGATTGGCAAGTATGAGGCGCGTATAGTGGAAAAAGGCTATACTCAAACGGAAGGGATAGATTATAGGGATACTTTTTCCCCGGTAGTGAGGTTCGCATCTCTACGTCTTATCCTTTCGATTGTAGCCCAGCAGAATTATGAACTTTATCAAATGGACGTTAAGACTGCGTTCCTAAATAGGAAACTTGGGGAAAAGATCTATATGACTCAACCAGGGGGTTTTGAACTTTATCAAATCGTTCCATATATGGTCTTAAACAGTATTCGAGGCAATGGAATTTAAGATTCCATCAATTTATTACATCCATTGGTTTCGACATGATCGAGGAAGATCATTGTGCCTACCTCGCGAAGGATGTGGTCAATGAGGATCATTCCTGCTACATAATGAGATCGAATGATAAAGTTTTTATACTTGCTTTGTATGTTGATGACATACTTTTGGCCGGCAATGATATGGATCTTATAGTTATCACTCAGCGATGGTTGTCCTCAACTTTTGAGATGAAGGACATGGGAGAGGGTAGCTATACGCTAGGCATGAAGGTTGTGAGGGATCGCTCTAAGAAACTTCTGGGTTTGTCTCAGGAGTCTTATGTCAACAAGATAATTGAGCGGTTTCGCATGAACAACTCTAAACCAGTTGACACCCCAATGCAAATAGGATGTGTCTTAAGCCTTGATCAATGTCCTAAGAGTGACGAAGAAACGAAGCGTATGTCTAAAGTACCATATGCTGCAGCAGTTAGGAGCTTGATATATGTTATGTTGTGTATACGTCTTGAACTTTATTATGCTATTGGCATGGTCAGTCGATACCAAAGTAATCCTGGTAAAACTTATTGGATAGCTGTTAAGAAAATCTTTAGGTACCTTCGTGGTACTATTGACCTTGTCTTATGTTACAATGCTTGTGATTTAAGATTGAGAGGTTACAGCGATGCGGATTGGGTTAGTGATAGAGATGAGCGTAAGTCCATATCAGGTTATACGTTTATACTTGGTGGTGGCTGTATCTCTTGGAGCACCAAGAAGCAAACATGTGTTGCTCTTTTCACGATGGAGGTCGAGTACATCGCATGCTCAGCAGCAATTCAGGAGGCTGTGTGGTTGAAGAGATTCTTACAGAGGTTGGCTATCAAGGCCTACAAGGAGGAGGCTATTCTTATGTAATGCGATATTATGGCAGCTTTGGCATATGTTAAGGATATCAAATATCATGGAAAGACTAAACATATAGATGTGTGTTATCACTTCATTAGAGACATGGTAGCAAAGAAAGAGATGGTCCTACATCATATATCTACTGGCATGATGGTGGTTGATCCCTTGACTAAGTCTATTGTTAGAAATGTAATTCTTACTCATTTTAGGAGTATGGGTTTGCATAGTATCTGATGTATTTGTTGATATATTATTTTTCGCTTTATATGACATTCTTGTTTAAATCATTCCTATTTTATATTATGTATGAACTTTGTTTGATGTTTTATGTATGTATTCTTATAAAGATATCCCCAAACTTGATTCGATCTACTCACACAGATGAATCGCCTTGACACTGTGATGGTGTGCAAGATGAGACGTTATAACTTTGACGCTTAGAGGGCGAGCAAATGATAATTATATATTATACGTCGTCTTAGTTGGAGCTAAGATGAGACCATGTTATTTGGTCGATCATAAAGTTGACCACACTTCATGAAACCTGCAGATAGCCGAATGTGAACTTTTAGAACAGACGCTGGGAGAGTGATTGTTGTTAGAAATTCACATTAGGTTGTATAGCGACTAAACTAAGATTCGCGTGGGTACTATTTATTACGAGTGATATGCCCTTTATGGGAGGACACTACATCATACATTCATATTGTGTGCTTTGAGACGACCATTATAGCGGGAGCGATGAATGAATCCCTGCTTTGTCGCTATGTGAGCCACTTAAATCATTATGTGATTCTATTATGTGCCCTTATGAACCAAAAACTATGTTGGGTCAAGGCTGCTCGATGTTGTTATTTTAACGTGTTTTTTTGGATCATGATTGATGCGGTCTCGCGAAGCATTTCTAGGAAAGCATTTGGGTTGAATTGGACCAACATTTGTTATTTGGCAAGATAGTACATAATACGCCACGTTGTGTGACTCATAACCCGGAGGACTTGATCGAATTAGTTCCTTGATGCAAGTCATGAATACATAGCGGTTGGTGAGAGATATAGCATTGCTCATTGTGAGTGATTTGAGAATGTTGTATCTAGGTGTAATCTAAGTGTCCAGGGCATTGACAAGATTCTTCCTAGTGACGCTTTGTGTTAGTCTTGGTGATGACTTAATACATAGCTCATATGTGTGCTGTTCTCGTGGGGTTGCACATTCCATTTCTCGTATGAAGAGATGAGGTTATTTGAGAATGAGTTATGGAGATGACTTCCACCATGTGGGCGAGTAGAAGATGTTGGGATTTAATATTATATGACGCCCACATGTCATGAATGACATGATGATATATTATGAATTTGAATATTTGTTATTTGAATTCTAATTATTATTCTAACTAATTATCGAGATTCGAGTTAAAAATCAAATCAGATTTTTCCTACAAAGTATGGCATAGTCTCAGACGTAAAAAGTATGATTTTTCCTACTTGGCCCGGCCCAGTAGCTGTCGGATGGGCTTTTCGAAGCCCGGCCCAAGGACACGGGCCGGATCGGACATCGATTTAGGACTTGAATTGCCCGGCCCTGCCCAAGCTGGACTTGATCCGGCTCGACGGACGGACGGTCCGACGGACGGGCTTTAGCCCGGTTCGGGAAAAATATTAAAAATATGAAATATATAGTAAAAACCGTTGACGTTTTTAAAAAAAGGTTGACGGTTTTCAAAATTCCCAACGTTCTGCCCAAAATATGCACACAGTTTTCACAAAAACCGTTGACGGTTTTCAGCTTTTCAAAATTCCCAACGTTCTACTCAAAATATGTACACAATTTTCACAAAAACCGTTGACGGTTTTTGAAAAAACGTCATCGGTTTCTACCAACGTTCTTTTTTTAAAAAAGGGCTTCCGGTTGATCGGCTCAGACAGATAAAAGCTCGGTCCGTTCGATCAACCGGAAGCTCGGACCATGGGCCAGGCCGGACAGGGATCCGTCGTGGGCAAAGCTCATGAGGCCCGTTCGACCAAGGCCTACACGTCGGGCCGGCCCGTCCGAGCAACAGTGTTGGGCTTCAAAGCCCGGACCAAAATCCGGCCCGGCCCGGTTAATTGACAACCCTACATGAGGTGCATCCCCGGAAATGTTTACCCCCCTGCACTTTTCAAGAATATGATTATTGGAGAGAAACTAATTGCATTTTAAATAAAAACAAAAATCAAGTTTTACAACCAATTAAAAACAAAGATAATGTGAGTTGGACACTCCCTATGCATTTCCATAGAGTTTCCATACGAATTAAGGGTGTATTATGAATTTCCATACGAAGCTCTCTCTATGCTGAGTTTTTTGCCAATTAAGGGATTCATCCAAACATACCATGTTAAACGTTTAATTATCACGAGAGAAAAATTAATAGCATTCTCTATCCTCCTATTATGGAAACTTTTTTCTTAAAATGGAAAGTTTTCAATCTAAAACACACGATCTCTATCTACATCGGTTAGTCCAAACGGTTGAAAACATTATTCTCCATAGTTAGATCCAAAATTCCAATCCCGTGGACAGAGAAAACTGCTTTTAGGAGAGCTTTGTCCCCTTTGCATAAAATTTTGATCAAGATTAAAACTTGTATCATGGACGAAATGAATATTATAGTATTTTTTTCATATTAAAAAGATTATAATTTTTTTATCAGATATATATGACGATAGAAAATTTGACCAATATTACGAGAGGATCAAACGTTATTTTTTGAGAAAATATCATCAAATATTAATGATGGTAAACGTCATAAGTATATTATAATCGTGGATCATTAAAAAATCTAAATTATGTCCTTTAGATGTATAACGAATACTCTCAAATTATGTTTTAAATAATAAAAAAATATTATAATAATTATGATTATAATATTGTAATATTGATAGGGATAATCTATGATGATGAGGTCAGTAATTGCAGTCGGTAGTTGACCCCAACTCCCCAACACTAAATGCCCCTTGCACATTCTTTGACATTTCAACCATATTTTCCACCAAGTCATTAAACTTACAATTATATATTCAACCAAATCTCCCCCTAAAAAAATTTCTCCCACTGAATCCACGAGACAAAAAGTTGATAAATTTTCCCATCGTCTTCCCTATTCAACTTGGCCCAACTATTTCATATATATATATAGCTCAATTTGTATGATCCATTTTGAGCTATATACTTATAAGTTTCAAGTTTCATCCTCCAACCAAAGGTGAAAAAATATCTGTGCTTTGTCTTGATATTTGAGAATAAGTGATCAAAATGGGAGAGATCAATGGAAACCATGAAGTGGTCTTGAATGTGAAAGATGGCGATTTGGCTCAAACTGCTTCAAATGGGGTGGATTCTTCCTGCTTCAATTTCCCCTTTCTGCAAAAGGTAGGAAGAAATCAAGACGATGATAGCTCGAATGGTTTGAACCATATTATATCTGCGTTGTAGGTTCAATCATGTAATCACAATCACGATCGAGCTATCATCTAGAAATAAATAATTTGATCATGGGTTTTCCACAGGGTCTGTTTTCTAGGAAGATGTGACTGTCAGACACTTAGTGCATTGGGAAATGAGCAAAGAGTGACGGGGGAAATTACCAAACCAAGTTACCATATGATATGTTGTGATCATTTTTGTTACAGATAATAGCAGAGATCTTGGGCACGTACTTTCTTATATTTGCTGGTTGTGGTGCGGTCGCGGTTAACTTGGACAGGGACAAGATCGTCACATTCCCCGGGATCGCAATAGTATGGGGATTGGTCGTCATGGTTATGGTTTACTCCGTCGGACACATCTCCGGCGCCCATTTCAACCCCGCCGTCACCCTCGCCTTCGCCACCTGCCGACGATTCCCATGGAAACAGGTACATAACCGTTTTTCTTACAAGTTAGGATCATTTCAGTACGATTTGTAAGATAAACACGATACTTTTGTTTGTTAAATTACATAGCTTTGGCCCTTTCAAAAACGAGAAGCTAAATTGATTTTTTTTAAAAACTCAACTTATCCATTATCGAAAGTTAATGCAACATGAGTTTTGTAGGATAATTCAAATATTCACGTTTAATTAGACATGTTATCGACCTTGACCGATTCCTTTTTCCTTGCAAAGGGGTAGGTGGTCCATTTGATACTTGTAGCTCGATTAGTCCAACTACTATCTAATCTGTTGATAGCTAACTAGTCATAAATTTCAACCCAACTTGCGGGCTATAACATTGAATTCATTGACGTGCTACATAACTTTTTAAATCATTTTTATCTCTTGTATTGGCCATTTGTGTTACTGTATTATTCTAGGGGTTATAAGGTAATACTCTATCCGTCTCACGAATCTTATAACATTTAGTATTTTGGGTCGTCCCATAAATATTATATCACTTATTTTATTTCTTATTTATAAATAATTTTATATTAAAATAATCA
Organism: Drosera spatulata; assembly: GCA_035668315.1. Taxonomy (NCBI): domain Eukaryota; kingdom Viridiplantae; phylum Streptophyta; class Magnoliopsida; order Caryophyllales; family Droseraceae; genus Drosera; species Drosera spatulata. The sequence continues at coordinate 17,683 of JAOVYX010015258.1, forward strand.
CAATATTCCATTACACTTCACTGCCTCCTTCTTCATTCTCTTTTATCCTTTCACATCAAACTCATCACCATCATTTCAAAAACCATAATATATTAACCAAAATATATCAAATTCAGCACACATATAAAAAAATCGATCCGGATCAAACCGTTGTAAGATATAAAAAACGAAAGAAATAATTTTTAGTTACAATCACTGTGATTCCATCACAACCACGTTTTGTGTCTTGTCCATGTCATTATCATTCGGATACATACTAATCAAAACTACGGTTCACATGACTAGTTTGTCAAGTCATCTACGAGATAAACTTGTTCGAGAACGAGCCGATAGACGTGCTTCCTCGGCAGCTTTGTGTTCAGACTACGCCACTTAAGCTATGGTTGTTTAATGGATCTTTTTGTTGACTAAGAATTTAGGGGAAAAGGGTCAAGTTTTCATATGTTTGGATAAACCACTTTGACTGATCATACATGAGCCATGTTGTGATGATGCTAATAAATGCTGATTGTATTCACATTGGAGACTTTTGATGTATTATTGGGGCCGAATTCTTTTTTTTTTTTTTTTTGGGTGCCGTCTGTTATTCACATGTATCTCATGAAAAAGAGCCTATAAGGTTTTTCCACAGTTCAAACTAAAACAAGCATTTTGTTGATTACTTGCAAATACTGTACAGCTTAGTTAAAGATGGTTAATCTTGGCATTAAGGCATGAAATGATGCGTAGGTGCCGGCTTATCTAATTTGTCAAGTTATCGGATCAACGCTGGCAAGTGGGACGCTACGCCTGCTATTTAACGGAAAAGAATCTCATTTCCTCGGCACCGCTCCATCAGGGACAGAGGTGCAATCGTTGGTAGTCGAGTTCATAATCACGTTCTACCTCATGTTTGTCATCTCTGGTGTTGCGACAGATGATCGTGCGGTTAGTCCTCTAACTCTGGTGCTTAATTAATCACGTATGGCTATAGTGCAACTTTCTCTGGATAACAAATACCGCATATATTTACTTGTACATAATCTCATTGTTTATGCAGATTGGCGAGCTCGCTGGACTGGCTGTTGGAGCGATTGTCTTACTAAACGTGATGTTTGCCGGGTAATGCACTTAAATCTTTCTTCAGGTTGTGTTAGAAACAGTCACTTTGAAAGTGATGACTCTAGCATTTCTTCTTCGGTTAACTATGGTTAGACCAATCAACGAGCGGGCCAAATAGCTATATAAACTTGACCAATTGAGGTACAATTCATACATCATTGTCTCGACATCCCTTTCCAAACGAAAGCAAATCTACCAAATCAAGAAAGTTGCAATATGAAAATTGTAGCATCTCTTTACCAGGTTAACAATATGAACGCTTGTCAAAATAGGCACAGTCGACATGAAGTTAGGCGTCGAGAAGCCAATATTTTAGGGCGTTAAGTTATATAGAGAAAAAGTGTATGTAAAGGTACACTGTTGTAGACTAGAGAGAGTGATCGAATGTTAGCAACTGAGTATCGTCGTTATCATCGAGGTTGCTTGCTGTATCCTTTATTACAGGGACCTTGTGCTTAACATGAATATTACTTTATTTGGTTTATAGGCCGATATCCGGAGCATCTATGAACCCGGCGAGGAGCATAGGACCGGCGATCATATGGAGACATTACAAAGGCTTATGGATCTATATCGTTGGACCTATCGTCGGGGCAGTGTCGGGAGCTTGGGTTTACAATATCATCCGGTTCACTGATAAACCGCTCCGAGAGCTGACCAAGAGCGGTTCGTTTCTCAAGGCCGTGGGCCGTAGCAGCCCTTAGTTTGAGTAGGACTAGAAGATACAGTACGTGGTTTACGGATAGTAGTGGGTTGGGCCAAACATAACATGCCCAGCCCATCATCTCGGCCCAAGTTACTAGAAATGTAAAATTTGAGCGTGGTCATGTTTCCCTAGTTCTTGTTCTCCTTTTTGCGTATTTTGATCAGAGATCAGTAGATCAAGCTAATATAAGTTGCAACCAAATCTTTCATCATAGATCTAGTTACAATGTTAATTTTAGTAACAATTAGTTTTAGTATAAAATTATCTGTCGAGGTTGGCTTGACCTCTATTTCACCACTGAGGTTCTGTCTCGTTCGTCTCGTGGCAGAAGCATCAGCATTCTGGCTTAGAAACAAGACCAATCTAATCTCAATGTGATAAGAACGAAACATTTGTAGCGATATCCAGTTCATAACTACTCCGTAGCTTGAATTGAGTGCTTCACTATCATTTGTAGCGGTATCTTTTTTTCTTTTTTCTTTTTTCTTTTTTTTGGTTTGTGCAAGCACGCAAAAGTGCTTCAGCATCCCTTGATATGAAATGAATCGAACCTCCATGAACAAGATTTGATTTCTGAACGACATTTCACTGATCATTTTGAACCCACCATGCCACTGCCAAAAAGGCCTATCTGAACCTTTTCACATACATGACACCAAAAATGGGCAGACAAACGATAAAGACAATAATCAGGTTTTCTTTTTCTTTTCATATACAAGATTCAAGATGCACGAGATGTACATACCCTTTCACACGTCCTAGAAAACAAAGAGGTTGTTTTCCTTATCCTCGTATCAAAAAACAACAATAACAAATAGAAACAAAACCATAAATAAAGCCCTCATACAAACAATTGATATGTATGACAAATAAATGATTGATTTGACTGAAGTTTGAGGTTCAACAAATGAGGCAGCTAACCTAGCTGAAGGATATGTATAGAAAAATACACTCTTTTTGTGCTCCTTTTTCCGGAAGTATTGGAAAAGCAACGATCCAACAAGAAGCGAGAACAAGACCAACATGATGAAAATCTACACCTTTGTCTGACCGAGTTCTAAACTCGTGACCGGATCCTTATCCAGTTCTCCTTTCAGCAGTCTTATTTCTTCTTCCGTCAAGCTATTCTTCGCCTGATGGTTTGCCTTGGCTGCAGACTGCTTGTCGACCTCCACTGCCCAACTATAAATAACCATCCCCAAGACTGCAAGCGCCATCCCCATGATGTTCTTGAAAGTTAACTGCGAATCGAATAACAGCCACCCCAGTGTCAGGACACATACTGTCTTCATGTGACCGAGGACCTGGAAGGAGACTGCTGAGAAGCGCCCAATGCAGAGGTACTGGCTCACATTGCAGAAAACCGCTAACAAACAGGAAAGGAGGACGAACAACTGCAGTAAATTGTCATGGCATTCATGAAAAGACATCGAGAAATACATCACATGCATTAGATAGTATGTAGGACTAAAAAGATATCCCCAGGTAAGAGCTTAACTTACAGTGGCACCTAAAGACGCTTGGTAGTTCAAGATGAACTTGCCGCTGAGATAGTAATCTACGAATGGGCCGAGCACGACAAGCGATAGTGCTTGAAACGGAGCAGTCTTACTTAGCAACTCAAAAGATCCAATGGAGTACTTTTTCTGCAAGGATCCTATGGACTGTAGCAGGAGAACAGATTTAGTCACTCATAAATGAATGATGATGTAGGAGAAAGGAAGAAAAATGTGCATGGCTGAAACCCTGTAATTCTAAGGATTGCTAGGTTAGGAGGGTTTTGAATAATAACTCATACACCTAGTGCCATTAATTCAGGATACAGGATTAAGGGTTCCAAATATCAATCCGCATATAATGATGAGAGGTTGAATCCAAGCACCAAAATACTAATTCCTGAGGCATGGTTTTAAAAGCCGGGACGGTTCCATACGAAAATGTTATCTTTTTTATGAAATCCATAAGGAAATGTTTTTAAAAATATCAGCATGAGAAATCAATTTTGTCTGAAAAAAAAATGGAATATAAAGCTATAGTATCCAAAAGGTATATGCTTTCAAGTGAAATAATTCAGAAAATTAACTGTACTTACAATTTGTTGCAAGGATGTGGACAAGACGGCCACGGCAGCGCATATGAATCCTTTGGCATTAACTTTAACATCAGTCACAGTGCAGACTCCAACACCTATAACGACCACTACAACAGCCATCTTTACCTCCTTCGAGAAGTGCTTATTGTGAAGAACCCATTCCATCACACATACTACTGGAATCATGCTCAGTTTAGATATCTGCATCAATGCCACAACCAATCATTCAAAAGGGAAGACACAAGGATCACAAACAGAATAACGAGGTTAAATGTGCTTCATCTCTTTCACATTTGCTTGCTTTGGTAGACGGTGGAGGTTGTTATTGAGTTCAAGAAAACCATGCAATCATAGTTCACCTTTCTGTCGTGAACAACATAACCAGCACTTGGTTACCAGAATGCAGTCCGATAAGTTCGCATTATTCACTCATTTCTCCCCACTATCGTTTAGCAAAGGTTATCCTCACTAGAAGGATCCCTTTCTCTGTCCATCAGGCATTTTTTGAAACATGTGGGAAAATGAAACTAATTTTCTAGCCTTCCCTTGAATCGTTTCTTTCCGAAATCTTTTCCCCATAAAAGGTTCTGATTCATCCCTTATCTCATCATGGGTAAGTGAAATACCAAGTTTCTACTCATGGTGGTTTCTCGGTTGGATGCTCTCCATAATCTCTCCAATGAAGTCTTCAAGTTGTCAATTATTCCTTAAAGATATTTATGGAAATAAATGAACTGCATGGACCATCAATTATTAAAGCTCCATGGACCATCAAAAAATTCATTTTCCTTAACATATACTGGATACTCAACATCCCCGAACACAAGTCCTAAAAGGACTCACACCTGGTAAAATCCAACAGAGTTCAGCATGAGGCTGAGGTTCATCCCAGTGATTGACATATTGGCAACAACAGAAAACCAAAGGAGCTCCCATGCAGGAACATGCTTAGATACAGAATATCCTGTAGCATTTGATACCAGACCCACTAGTGCAGTCACCGTGAAATGGAAGCCAGTCAAGGTTGTAGCTGGAGAAAAAAAACAGAACTGATGTCATTCAGAAAAGATGTCATTATTTCAACTAAAAATAAATAAAGTAGAGAGACCACCAGGATGTCTACAGAGTTTTGCCCGATTATTTTTAAATTTGATGGTGACAACCTAAAAGGCTTCTTCTTTCTAGAGTGCTACACGGGAAAATGGAATAAGGTACTGCGAGAGAAGAGACTGAGCATATCCATGCAACACCAATAGCACTGACAATGCACATAAATACCACAAAATGCATATAGCCTATGTGCCTGTACTGCACATCAACTGAAGAGAAGAAAAAAGAAGAAGAAGAAGAATATGACTCTAGGATATTTGCCAGAGTCCGAAAATGCCATGGCAGATGACTAGCAACAACACCGAAGGGGAATATGAGTCTAGGTCCTCTAGGACAAGCTTGATGAGACAACAAATTACCGAAAAGTTTTGCCCCAACAACTTAGAAAGTAATGAAAGAATAGAAGCTTACCAAAGCTGAAGGCATAGCCATGAGCAGACATGAGCTGTTTGTTGGCCATAATAAGTCCGACGGAGCTAATGACATTCATCGCCCATGCTCCCTCATCTGATACGGCCGACGATTTCTTCTCATTCTCCATTTTGGCTTGTTAGAATTATCGAACACTAGATGCAAACAAAAAAAAAACAAAAATCTGTCAAACTAAATTTTCCACTCAGCAAGTCACTCCAAGATACGTACTGGGGTAAAAAGACAGGTTCATTCATAGAATAATTGAGTTTTTACTAAAACCTGATTTGTAAGGACACTTGAGAATATTAGTGTAAAGCTAATAATGGCTACCGTTGGGGGTCGCATAATGAACTTAGTCCAATAGTTCAGTGCCCTACTATAAACAGACTTGATATTGAACAAATTACTCTATACATCAAAATACGAAGTGATGAGCAGCGCAGTTGATCACTTGATCATGGTGAACAACAAATTTATTATAGAGACAACAAAGGATCCAAGGCAATCTGAGGCAATTATATTTCTTGCAATGCTTAAGTTTCGCAAATTTCAAATCCCAGAAAGCCTAAACTTAAACTCAAAATCAAGTGTGTTTTTCAAACTATTGCAACAGCAAGAAAGGTATGTGAAAGTTAAAGCCCAACCACCACTGACATCGCAACTAATGACTAGAGAACGAGGAATCTCTCATTACCATAAACACGATTGGCACCATACTCATCCACTTTAGGTTCAACGATAATGACACGTGACATGAATGTAAACCATTCACTGATAAGGTTATTATCCCAGATTCGACAATAATGACAACAGGAGATGTGACTGATAAAGTCACTTATCCAAAGCTGCTATCAACGATATCCAATCAGCACCATCAGTCAGCTATCTACTATGCACTAAGCAAAAGTGTTTGAAATTATAACTTGTTCATATATTTATAGATTTAGTTTTTTTTTTTTTTGTTTGTCAACATTTAGATTTTTTTTTACCAAGTGGATAAGTTATCCAAATACAATAGTCTTTTAAGGTCGGATATTTTTAGACTTGTCATTGCTTTACCAAATGAATAACTTATCTAAATAGTTTTTAAAGTAGGATATTTTTAGATTTAGTATCATGATTATTCATACTAAAATCATAGTAAACAACATATTCTTCATTCCCACAACTAAAGGTCCGATGGAATATAATCAAATAGTAATGTTTTTTTTTTTGAGTAAAATAAATTTCATACAAAATTAAAATAATCTTAATATATCTTATAAAATACATATCTTCCAACAAAGAAGTTTAAATCACATCAAATTCTAGGTTTACTCTTGGTGTCGAACCATTTATACTTGTTCCGTGCAGTTATGCACCACAGACTAGTAACATTCCTAATCCGAAACAAATGGACCCTAATTGCCCAACCATGAAAGCAATTGAGCAAAACAACATCAAAAGAAAAGAAAATCAACAACATTAGCCTCAGATCACCACATCTCCAGCCATTGATTCGAACTCGAAATCGACCAAAAGGCATTGGAATAACAACACTGACGCAATCAAACTCAGATCTATGATTCTTCAAGCAATGCACATCCCAACAAATCACACGCACACACACACACACAAAAACAGACAAGATAACCAAAGCAACCGCAGAATTCCAAACCAGCACCAAAACCAATTCGCATCGCAACAATAATACCTAACCCAACACTACTGCATGCGGTGGTTCCGATGCTGAGCGAAGTTCCAGCCAAGCGATCAACTAGGCTACAGCATCGCGGTTTCGGTGCCGTTGGAGTGAGAGCCAAGTTTTCAAATGATTCCGAAATGCCGACAATTGGCGACACGGTTAAGCTGAGAGGAGGATCGCCGGCGATGGGAGGTGAGGAGGCCGTGAGGGGGAGGAGAGGGAGGAGGAGATTGAAGAGGAAGGGGACAAAGGGGATTTTGATGGGGAGGTGTGAGTGCGGTGATATGGAGGAGAAATTGGAGAGATCGACCGACGCGGGGTTTTCACGTGCGAGTCGCGTGCGGAGGAGGGATTGTCTTCTTGTAGCTGGCTCCCTCGTGCTTTGGCTGGTTATTGTGGGAAAGACGGTGGTTGAAGTTTCGCTTCTGTGTGAGGGTTATTGTTTTGGTAATCCTTTTGTCCTCATTCGATTATTGCACAAAGAAAAATTTTCCCTATTTCCTAAAATAAATACTCCCAATGTCTTAAAAGAATTATAAAATTTATCAAATTAAGATATTTTAATTAAATTATAATATTATTTTTAATCCTAAATTAATCGAAACGTTTTGATTTAACACAGGAATTTATACTAATGTTGAATTTGTGTGGATTTTGATAAAGAACGAATATTTTTTTTGTGATAGTGTGGTTTATTATATCAGTTGTGGAATGAGTTAATGGCGGTACTGTAACAGATACATTTGGTATTTTTTTATGATAAAAGGTTACTAAAAATAAAAACGTTTTATTTATTTAAAAACTGATAAAAAAGAAAAACGTTTCAATTAATTTGGGATCGAGAGAGTAACCTTTTTTTCCCTATAAAAATATCAAAACATCCTTATTTTTAATTTTATATCACATCAACTCATCACACTACTTTTTCTCTTTTTTTTTCTTTTTCTCACTCCTCTCACTCATACAAGTCAAAGGATAAAATGATCTTTACAATAAAAACAACACACATATATAAATTATCGTGTGAAGTCAACCGATTTCAATTCTTTTGGGACGGAGGTAATATATAACGTTTGTTCTTGTGATAGGGACAGCAGCCAATGGACTGTCCTTATTGTTGTCTCTTTTGTTCTGTTTAATAGTTTTGTTTTTTATTTTAACGATGTATAAAAAATTACATGATTGACTCAGAGTTTGAAATACAAAAGTTAAAACTATTATTACAAAAAATATGTTGAAAAAGACATCATCATTGATGTAGGGTTGAAGTAAATAACTTAAACTATTAATTTTCACAAGAGTTTTTCAAAAAAAAAAGGTGTTTAATCGTCTCATAACACGATTCAAACTTATATTGACAACAGTGCACAATTAAAGCGTTTCATTTATTATGGTATGGATAGAGTAATGAAATACTAGAGTATTTTAAATGTGTTAAGAGGGACTAGATTGTTTTGTTTTTTTTTTCAATTTTTGTTTTAGATTGATGGATGGAAGTTTAATTTATATACATAATTCCTTAACCTGGTTTTAACATATCAATAGATTTTTATTTATATTTAGCATTTTTTAACTAATTACATGTAAACATTTTTAACAATTATTTTGTAAATTTTGTTACTAAATTTATACCTAGGGTAATTTATTATCACACATAATATAGGAAAAATATCTGGGAAGTATCACTGCCAAGATTTAATTGTAAGGAGGTACCAATAGCTTTCATAAATTTCCACAAGGTTCTCCACACCCCTATCTCAAGTAGTACGCTTATAAAATAAAGTAGTACGTTTATAAAAAAAATAGTTGATCTTTAAAAAAATTAGTACGTCCGTCGAAATCCAACCAGAACAACTAGTACGTTCGTTGAAATCCGATCGGAGCAACTAGTATGTCCGCGGGTATCCGATCGGAGCAACTACTACGTCCATCGGAATCATGTCGAAATGTGCATAACCAACCCAAACTCACATCCACTTATCACCACCATCCCTTTCCCTCCACCTCCCAATCACCACCATCCACCCATTGCCAGAATCCACCATCACACAACACTGCATTGCTGGCGCCATTTAACGTAATCATATTTCATAACTCCATCTTCACGATAATAAAATTCACACTTTCAATAGGAACAATAACTCGTTCTCATCATCTAATCTGCTTCTTCCTCTATCTTCTCGCAGTAGTAGTACCTGATGACGGTGAAATAAAACCTTTGATGTGGTCGAAGATCACGGCCGGTGATCGGGGGTGATTCCTCGATGATGTTGTCGTCCAAGATCTGAGATCTGAGGGGTCCATTAAGAGGGGAAACTAAACCCACCAACATAATTCACATATTTCATTAGGGTTCATTTTGCACGTCGAATCCTGACTACTCTATGTCGTCTATGTTGACGCTTCGATCCAGGGCATTCTCACCTAAAGGTATCAAACTAAATCGAAATCGATTAACCAAAACCGATGAAACCGAATATTAAATGGTTCGGTTTCGGTTTAAAAAAATGAAACCGCTTAGTTAATTGGTTTGGTTCGGGTTAAAATCGATTAATCGACAGTTCGAATCGAAAAAACCGATTAACCGAATTATTTAAAACCTAATAAAAGAATCGTTAATGACTAATTTTTCTAACATTTTAAATGAATCCATGAAATCATATATAGAATTAATGATTTAACTAATAAAATGAACAAACTAGATAAGTTTTAATTTGTCGCTTTATTTCTCTTAATCTCTCAAACATACATATGATATGCAATTTGTATATGATGTACGATTTTTGTCGTTTTCATTATACAAGAATTTTCTCATATGTTTTCAAAGTAATGTACAAGAAAGTATACAATCTAGTAACACAAACCACTTGTAACGTTCAACCAAAATCCTACAAAATTGTCTTATCAAATTCTCAAAATCGTATAATCCAAAACTGATTAGAAACCGATAAATCAAAACCGATTAGTAAAAGGTTTCGATTTTCATTTTCAAATCGATTAAGTAATCGGTTTGGCTCTGGCTTCGTGGTTTAAAACCAAACCGATTAACCGAAAGCGAACCGATTAACACCCTTACTGTCACCTGATTGCTCTTCGTTGCCAATGTTGTATCCACTTCAATCAAGACTGTAGAGCATTATATTTTTTCTAAACAAAATTACGTCGAACCACATGCCGACTTCTCCTATGTTCATCGATTTTTATTCTGCTCCATATCTCAAATTCTTTCATCCGATTCTGGACCATAATTTTCTTTCATCCGATTTTGGACCATAATATCAAGTTCTCTTTTCTGTAGTCGAAGAAGCTTTATTTTTTTCCGATATATCCAATAAAGCACATAGAATGTTTTCAACCTAGGATGTCGAACCGTCTTCAAAGAATCTTCTGATATTTTCTCATTTTAGGGGACCAAGGTCGGCTCGATGAGGTGAATGGCGGAATCCATCGTTGTTCCTTCACAATCATAATCCAATGCTGTGGAACTGATTTGAGAATGAAGGTGATGGTGGATCGACGATAATAGAGAGGCGATGACAACTGAGCGATGGTGATAGGGGATGGAGATGGGAGATGAGAGGAGGAGGTCATGTGTGGGGTGGAGGATGAGAGGAGAGGTGCGGTGACGATGGAGCGACGACGGTGGTAATGGAGCCGAGTGCGGGGAGGAGAAGTAGGGCAGAAGAGTGTGGTGAAGTGATGCGTGCTGTCGTTTACACGTAAAATTAATATTTAAGAGCACCCACTTCACTCTATAAATATAGAATTAAATATAGTAGTGGAAGTAGGGATCGATCCC
>JAOVYX010015259.1:0-28586 GCA_035668315.1 Drosera spatulata
CCAAACACACACAACAAAAAAATAAAAAATAAAATGTTGTTCATCTTCTAGAAAGGCTAGTTTCTGGTAACTAAAGGTCCAAAGTACTCTTTGTCTCCAAGGAACTACTCCATGTTCACTTCTTCTCACAAGGGAACATAATTTGTTAATTTACTCTAAAGGTACAAATATGCGTATCCTTTTACTGTAAGCAAACATATATCTCACAATAACCAAACCTAATTCTTTCCTAATACCTCATTGAGTTTTTCTTTCCTTTCAAATTAAATTGGGTGAACTGTTGAAAAATCCAAACTATAAATTTTCCTTACGTTTTGGTCCTATTTCGATTTTTACAGTTCATATGTACAAATATACAGTTCACAGAATATGATATGTAATTTATAAATTTAAATGGGGATCAAAACGTAAGAAAAACTTATTTTGAAATTTTTATCCAATTTGTCTTTTTTTTTTTTCTTTAACCGACAAGGTTCGTTGTCCTCGACCATCAATCACCTTGATTCGAGTCTCATTAAGCCGCAAATTGGACATGGAGCGCCAATGATCAGTACGTCGGAAGAAATGTTGGTTTTGTAGGATCAACACGAAACAAGTTTGATATGTCAAATCTACGAGCTTATATTCCCCTAAGTCTTTGTTCTTAATCCGGCAAATGAGGTCGTGGGGGCAACACTCCCCTTGGTACGTATATTCTAAGTGCTTCTTTCATGATAGTGATGTCTCGTGGTCTCGTGGTCTCGTGGTCTCGTGGTCTCGTGGTCTCGTGGTCTCGTGGTCTCGTCATATACTTGATAGTTTATATCATGACCCCTTTATCATGATCCTGTAGAGCCATAAAAGTAATTCATCTAAGTATTTGTATAACTTTCAAATCCTATTGCTTTTAAGAATTTTGGTTTAAAGGGTGGTTCGGATGAGTTTGTCACAAAACATATGTTTATCAAAAATATAAAGTCGTGCGCCTAAATTGACACCATGATGAGATTTTTGTGGAACATTAACAAATCATTTTCACCTAACAGCCATAACGGAAGCATATGTTAATATGATCTGAACTTATAGCTAACGACATGTATCTAGTGGCCAAAACAACCAAGATTGATGTGACCGGTACATATTTGTGTCACATCTACATTGAGATATACATCCACTCTCCTAAAGCTCACTCTATGAAAACCAAACATATATTGGACTCATTTTTTTCAAAATGGGTCAAATTAAAAAAAAAAAACCTAAATTACATTTAAAAATTACTTAATTTTCAAACTAGGATTTATTTCAAAGGATAAAAAGAAGAGTCGTACGATGTCTCTCAAAATAAGACACGCCGGACGCCTTTGATAAGGCAAAAGACACAGGCCGTTTTCCGGGAGAAAGGCGCAGGGCGCCACTAGAGTAAACAAAGGCGTATGTCTCCTTTGGCCTGGTATACCAAATCCCAAAACCACATTGACCCGACAGAAAATTTCACACTTTTTTCCTTATAAATACTCCTTATTTTATCCTATCCTTCACAATTTCAAACACCACAATGCAACAAAAAAAAAATAAAAAAAAAAATAGTTTAAAATTTTTAGTTACAAGATTGTGTAGGAGTATTCCGGCGAAATCTTCGATATAGATCCGATAAAGTTCCGACAAAGATCTGACGAAGTGGCGACGAAATCCCAACGAAGTTGCGACGAAATCCCAACGAAGTTGGGATTACCAATTTACAAACTAAGGTAGTCCTAAATCCTAAAATTTAATTGTTAATAAATAAAAGAAGTAATATTAACTTAGAAAACGTTATGATTTAGTGTTAAATTAGTAAATTGTGCCAAAAAAAAAGTTTTAAGTAAAATTTGAAATTATTTAAATGGGTTGTTTTTTGCGTGAAGTTAGTGTAAACATTAGTAATCAATTAGAGAGAACTACCAAGTAGTTGTTTTTATTTCATTAACTACCAATAGATCTTAATACAAAATACTGCAAATTACCTAAAACTGCAAAAATCCAACAAATATTATAAAAACCTACACACGGATAATATTTTCCTAAAATTACAGTTTCATCTCATCTCTCCCAACGCTCTCCTCTCTTATTTGTCACCCATGAATATAAACCAACATCCAAACCAAAATCATAAAAATTATCAAATCTCATCTCTCCACGCCTCTCCTCTCTCGTCGTCGATCATCACTTTTCTCGCTCGATTCCGATCTCTCTCTCTTTATCTCATCTCAATCCAAAGATCTCAACTCGTTTTTCAATCCCAACCCCCCCAATTCTTGATCAATCGATGGCAACAATAATGTATGTTTTTTGAAGAGTTGAAATATAGCAAGTTCAAACGAAAGTCAAGCCAATTAACGTTGTTGATATGAGAATAGAACATTTACGGTTAACGTTGTTGATATGAGAATAGGACATTTACGGTTGTTGATCTTTTTGACTAGGGTGTCATGGAAGGTTTCGATCACGTCTATTATTTTCCATTACACCCATTGAAGATATGGGGACCTCACATGAGTTAAGAGGTGGTTAGTTGCTTAGCACATCATGTTTACAATGTATTCGGTTTTGAGAATGATTATGGACGGGATAATCTCATGCAATGTATTGGTTTCGTTTGTTGTTGATGTATTCGATGTTTGTCTGTTCAGTTTTGATCGCTTTGATGGGTTTAATATTGATGATCGTTTTCTATTTTTGATTGGTTTAGTTTGTTGTTGAGGTATTTGTCTTTGTGTTTGATGAGTTCAATTGGGAGAATGTTAGATCGTTTGTGATGGAGGGATAGATTTGGTCCCAGTAAGCCTGAAAGTAAGTGGCTATATACCTGCGAAAGAGTCTCATTACGTCCTGCCTGTGAGCTATCATGAGAAATGTGGGGATTGATTAGGAGGAAATGAAATGTTAATTATTTTGACGCTTTTTATTTTTATTTTTATTGACCGCGATAAACTTTACTTTACATTAACTCACTTACAATCCTTTATAACATAAAGAATATCAATAACAGCTATTATAAACAAAAATCAGAAATAAGCTTGCTTCACGTCATCCTCTCTCTTCAAAGCTTTACAATCAAGCTTGCTATCATCTCAGCCTCCTGAAATTCCTGTCGGAAAAATCTTCGATTTCGTTCAGCCCATATCTCGTAAGCCATAGCAGCTAAGTAGCTCCTCCTCTACCTTGCTAACAACGATTTCCCTTTCGCCACCTTCGGCCACTATTGCATCCAGCACTCCCCTGAATCAAACGACCTGCACATCAGCTTCATACTCCATCACAGATTTCGCATATGGGCAGGCAAGAAACAAATGATCTCTAGATTCAACCCCTGAAGTACAAAGGAGACACCCATCATCAAAGGTCACCCCAAATCTACATAATCTTTCTTGAGTTCTTATTCGATCAAGAATTACCAACCAAAGAGTTAATCATTGTCTGAGAAATATGTCTTTAGACCATGTTAAGGACCACCAAGTACATTTCAAATTATGCTGAGAAATAGCCAAGTAGCATTTCTTTATTAGAAAATGCTTCACCAGGTGCAGGCCACCACTGCTCCTTGTGTATACCAACCAACAAATCACGAGTTATGATCAAAGATTTTCAGATTCATCTATTACTCACATGAATCACCACCTGTCATATTCGCCTTGTTCGAAGATAAACATCTTGTACCCATTTTATCCACAATCAATCTTCCTTAAGCTCAATCGCCCATATATTCTCCATCAAAAGAGCCAAATTCCACAACCATAAATGCTTAACTCCTAGACCTCCTTCTGTGACAGGGATACACACATGCTCCCAGGCAACCAAAGCTTTACCATGGTCCATAGCATTACCAGACCAAAGATAGGCTTTGCAAAGCCTTTCGACCTGGTCTATTACAGCCTTAGGTAAAAAGAAAATTTGACACCGGTAAATTTTAAGGCTCAAAGAGAACGGATTTTACCAACTGTAATTGTCCTACATACGCCTAACTTCTCAGCTGCAGATACGGCTTGTGATTTTCTTGATTAGTGGCTCATAGTCCTGAACTCTCAGCTACCTTGAAGAAAGAGGCACTCCACGATAGCGAATAGGCAACTTCCCCTCTTCAAAGCCCAGCACCTGCAGAAGTCTACCCTTCTTCTCATCATCAATTCCTGCTAAAAACTCTTGACTCTTGGCTGGATTAGAAACTAATCCACTAAGGGCAGTAAAATCAAACAAGCACTGCTTCAAAAGTAACAGAGAGTCTTCTTTTGCCTTAAAGAAAATCATCAATTTGTCTACAAAGGTAATATTGACTATCCTCAACCCCTTGAAATCGAAAAATAGAGTCACTTTCCAACTTCTTCACCATTCTATTAGAATACTCCATCACCATCACAAACAAATATGGTGACAAAGGATCCACCTATCTTAACCCCCTCTTCACTTGAAAGTAAGCCGTTACATTACCACAAGTCATTATCCATGCTCTAAACACTTCAGGAAAATCAAGGGCCTCCAACCATCTATCCAGAAAAACCCTAATAACTAAATCATAAGCCTTACGGAGATCAGCCTTTTACAAGACATCGAGGAGAAACTTTCCTCCTTTCATATCCCTGTAATAGTTCCTGACAAAGAAGGATATTGTCAGTAATGTGCCTTCCCCTAACAAAGGCACTCTAGCTAGCATCAACCAGTTCAAGGAGAACTTCCTATAGTCTACTACACAATACCTTGGAGATAATCTTGTATAAAGAATTACAACATGAAATAGGCCTATGATCTCCAATTGAGGATACATGAGGACCTTTAGGAACTAGATGGATCAAAACAACATTTATTTGTTTCAAGAGCTTCCCATTTTCGAAGAAGTCCAGCACAGCCTTAGTAATCTTATCACCCACTATTTCCCAAATTGCTCTTTCGGGACCAAGGCTTCTATTTTCATCCATTCCGAATACTACAGCTTTCACTTCTTCAGCAAAAAACCCTCCCATCAAAATCTCCTTCATTCTATCTGATAAACAAGGTCTTTGCATAGTCACTTCACGAATGATACTACTTGAACTGACACAATGAGAGCCTAATATTCCTTGATAATACTGAATCACTTCACTCTCAATACCCTGCTGATCAGATACAAGCACTCCTTGTGAATTGACCAAGCTACAAACTCTGGCTCTACGTGTTTTGCCCTTAATCAATGAATGTAAATGTTTTGTATTGTAATCCATACACCTTAGCCATTCACCCTGACATTGCTGTCTTAAATATACCTCTTCAGCCACTGAAAGCTTTTTAATCTTCCTGGTGCACTAATCCACCTGGGTTTTCTTGTCATTCTGAAAGCAATTCCTCAAATCATTCTGCAATACGGCCAGTTGAGAGTGGGCTTTATCTAACCTTTGACAAATATAAGCACTAGACTCCTTCTGCAAGGCTCTTAGCATTTGCTTCAGCTCCCTAAGTCTTGTAACTACCCTGAACATTACACAGCCTCTCACCTCTATGCGCATCACAGTTACTAGGCATTCTCGAAACCTATCATGTAACCTCCATATATTCAGGAACCTAAAAGAACCTTTCACCCTGTCCTCCATTACACACTCAGAAATGACAATAGGGGAATGATAAAAAACATTTTCCTCCAGGAAAAGTGCCTCAACCATTGAATATTTGTCCATCCAATACTCATTTGCCATAGCTCTATCAAGCTTGATTCGAAGCCAAGAACTCTCCCACTGGTGATTAAACCAAGTATGAAAAACTTGACTGCTCCTCATATCCTCAAACCCCACCTGCAAAACACACCTTTTAAATTCATCACAGGGTTCACTCCCATAACCTACGTGCCTAATCTTTTCATCATGATGGAGAAACACATTGAAATCTCCAACCACAAGCCAGAGTTCCTGAATCCCTTGACCACGTTGGATAAGACTATCCCATAGTTGTTGCCTTAAACACCTCTGAGCATAGATCAGAGTGACTACTGCCCTAAACTTCCCATCCAAGGAACAGACCTTACAATGCAGAAATTGATCATAAGCATTCAAATATTGTACTGTCACCCTACTCTCATCCCATACACACCAAATACGACCATTAACTGCAAAATAATAGTTGTTCAGATACTTCCACCTCGGAAAACAACTGGAAACAACTTTAAAAAATTTATTGGGTCTCACCATCATCTCCAAAAGGCCAACTACAGCTAATCTATGTTTAGCTATGAAAGCTTTATTGCCTTATTTTATACTTTATCTAGGTGAGGCAATCCTCACAGCTTGTGATTGTGAATTTGTATTTATAAACTGATTCTTTATTAAGTGTGAACTGTTTCTTTATTATATGGAGCTGCTTCTTTATATTTGTGAATTGCTCCTTATTTTGTGTGAAGTTTCTTTGTATTTATGAACTATTTTTTTTTATTTTGTGTGAGTTGCTTCTTTGTATTTGTGAACTATTTCTTTGTGTTTGTAAACCGGTTCTTTATTTTGTGTGAACTCTTCTTTATTATGTGTGAACTGCTTCTTTATTTTATATGAACTGGTTCTTTGTGTTGTGAACTGCTCGTTTATTTTGCGTGAGCTTCTTCTTTGTATTTGTGAATTGTTTCTTTATTATGTGTGAATTTTTTTTTTATTTTTTTTTTGAGGTAATCATTCCATTTCATTCCACAAAAACTATAACCCTTTACATCATTCACGATATCTTTCCTTCATCACTGTACCATTCCTATATATCCAACGCATAAAACCAATCCTATACATCAACTAAAGCTTTCAACAACTTCTCTCCTCAAAACAGCCTAGAATTCCTTTCACTCCACACGTCATAAATCAGCTCTGCATATAGCTTCCTTATTGTGCTCATCTTTCAGTCTTACTAGCTGAAACTTTCATCAACCCGTCAATCCAAGAATCCAAGTGGTCAGTCTCCTTCCTAAGAATGAAAAACAGCTAGAACAGCCTTCAATATACTCTTTGTATAAGCACAAGACAACATCAAATGATCTCTATCCTTCCGACCACTCCTACATAATAAACAAGTATCATCTTCGATTAGGCCTCGATTCTTCAATCTGACTCAGTCCACAAGCAATTCATCATCATCAACCAAAGGATCATAAGACATCGAGGACGAGCATCATTTCCCCATACTAGTTTCGCCCATAGAACCCTCTCTTTTTTGCATCTCAGAGTTTCACAACCTTCAGCCACCCTATATGGAGCCCCTTTCCATGGCTTAGAAACCAGCATCATTCCTCCTTGCCTCCTATATAAGCCTTCTTATTTTCAGCAAATCTCCCCACACCCATGAATGAGAAATGTTTCTTTATTATGTGTAAACTGCCTCTTTGAATTTGTGAACTCCTTCTTTATTTTATGTGAACTGTTTCTTTGTATTTATGAACTGCTTCTTTATTTTGCATGAGCTGCTTCTTTGTATTTGTGAGCTGCTTCTTTATTATGTGTGAATTATATGATTTTATATTTATGCAATTTTTGTTTGTTTTTGTTTTTTGAAGGTTAGAAAGCAGTTGAAATTATTTATGATATCTGAAATCGATCATGACTTATGGGAGAAATAAGAGATATTCGTTTGACCGAGTTACCCCCATGAAAGGGGGAAAGGAAATGTTGCTATGTAAATTGTGTGATTGCCAATATAAATGATGCTATGTAAATAAGTTTTTATTATGTGAATTATGGGTATGCTAAATGAAATGAGATTTTTCTATTTTATGATATGTAAGCTGTTGATGTGGATATATAAACTGTTAGCTTGGTAATATGAAACGAAACAAGATCAATATGAACTGTGTGTTATGTCACAAAAAGTTTGATGTGGACAATAATCTATTAGGACAATAAGAGTATTCAAATCATTGTATTATTCTCAAAACTAAAAAAATCATTGTATTCAATCAAATCACATTGAATAATTAGGATCATTACATGAGTACATACAGTTTACATATGATATGTCTAATAAAAGTGCATTACATTATCATCAAATGTCTCACAAGAAGGTACTTTCACATAACTCATAGTTTATTGGTTTTATTTATCATCTATGGTTACTTTTATAAGACATAGTTCATGTCACAAAATTACTATGAAAACAATTACATCATTTATGGTCAAACACAAACCGACGAGTATGATGAATTTTCAATCATTCATATAATTTTGTTAAAATTTTCACAACAATGTTTCATTTAATGTCATCATATATATCATTGTTTGGTTAGTCCTGAAAATCAAGCAATATGAACTATTCGAAGCGTTTATCATGCACTACAATAACTGACGATATGAACAAAAAATTAGCAATAGGAACTGTAACTAAGTTTAAATTTACGTATAAGGTGATGACCTACAACGATCGAAAATGTTGTAAGGATCCTAAATATTTTAGTTTTGATGTGCATAGACGTGTATGTCATATAATGCAACGATTCTAACATTGTGGGTTTAGAAGTAAAATATTAACAATATGCACTACGTGTTATGTGTTTTTGAACTATTATTGTATAGAATATGAACCGAAACAAGACTAGTATGAACTACAAACAATTATGAATGTGTGAATCTAATTATGGTCTAAAATAGTTAGTAATGTATAAAGGATCATAATTATTCAATATTTGATTTTTTTGACATATATAACATCGAGTAAGTTAATTTTAGATGCTGATTAAGTTAATAGCTTCATAAACTACGTTTGTTGTTATATGGACGATAGTTTGTTCTGATGTGAACTATTTCTTAAGTATGAAATCCTTTCTTTTGGTTTATGAATCGATGATCATGTCAACATCTTAAGTATGTTTCTTAAGTATGTTGTGGTGCTATGAACTGTATGTGAACCCATTGAACTGCGTCTATTGGATTTGTGAACTGCAAAAGAATAAAATGTATGAACTGTATTTAGTATCCCATGCACCATATATAACAACAACCGTGAACTGAATCAATGAATAACTAAATCATTACATACAAAACAGTTATTTGTTGAAACATAACATAAATCTTAATAAACAAAGTCTTGACAAGTACTCCACATATTCTTGACATAAAAACAAACAACGATTAATCACCAATGATAGGGTTCTAGTCAGTCATAATGCCCATCATTTTCTTGCAATACTTAATCCATATGCAATGGCTTTGAAAGCAGAGCATCAATTGTTCTTATTCATAAAAGGATATTTTGTGAGGACCTGCAAATTAATAACATGCACTGTAATATGAATAATATGCACTATACATGAACTATAAAATACGAACAATATGCACTATACATATGACAAACATAAACTGTTTATTATGAAAATTTTGATTGTAAGTATGAAAAGCATGAACTGTAATATGACAAATATGCATTGTAATTATAAAAAGCAAACAATGTCATTGTAAACCGTATAAGCCGTAAATGTAGAAAATTATAACAAGCCCATTCTGCCAACTCTGCTAACTGACGAACCTTCTTGGAATACAATGGTTTGTACTCTTAAAGTCTATTCGTAGTTAATGAATGAGGTGATTGAGCATATGAACCCACAGACACAATGTTAAGAGTTTACTATGTCGTAAGTACGTAAGTGAACGTGTTGCTTATCAAGTAATAAAGGAAAGTAAGAGTATCGTCCCACGAAGAAATAGGTTTCTAGTGATCAACAATGTAGTCCTACGTGGATCAAGCTAAATTAATCGGGTGAGGTTTTAAGCTAATGAAATTTGAAAACAATGAAACTATGCTAAGCGCGAAACTAAACATTGAGTGATATAGAAGTGGGGATAGGGTTACGACTTTATTATCCTAGTGTTTGATCACTCCGTTTACTCTAATCTAGTTGTTCCTTAGGTGTCTAGGTTGTTAGTCGAGGATCCTTAAGCTATACGTTAGTCTAACTCGAGATCTTAGGTAAATCTCACTAAATGTCACCTCAACGCATCTCTACGAGAGGTGAACAAATCTAGCGAGTGATGTGCATATCTTTGTTATTTTAGGCCATGTCAAGCACCCCGTATTGCATATCTTTGTTATTTCAAATCAGCGATTTATGGGGGATTGTGTGTTATCTTTCTCCCATATAAATACTACGTCTTCCACATCAAAAAAGGAGAAGAGAAAGAGAGAGGATTGCTTTCATATGGCATGGAAAACGACGCACGTTCAAACCCTAAAAGCATATTTGAGACGAAGACGATCGATTTGCATCCATCCGCAACATCGAGATTTAGTCACGATCGTTGGGATCTTCATCAAAACTCTATTCTCATTTGGGTTTTGGGTTTATTCTCAATGTATACAAAGTTTTTATCTAGTTTTGTAATGGATCTTGGATTGTCTCTTCTTATTGTTTTGTTTTCTATCATGATCGTAGCGTAGATCTTTTGTGTGATAATGTATTGAAGATAATTCTCTTGGATTTCTGAGATTGAGCATGTTCTCGATATTTTATTGTGATCTAGATTGATTTGATCATGAATGAATTGATCTTATTATAGTATTGATATGATATTATATAGTTTAGGCCATTCTATACATTGAAATATCAATCATGGCAATTATCATTCTCTTTTGATAATATATGGTAGCAAACTATAGGTTATATTATTCTCTTCTGTATAACCTAAAGTATTCATGTTATGATTCATAACAATGAATTATTCTCTTCTATTCAATGTTATGGTATGTTGAGTTATGATATAATGCAAAATTAATTGCTCTTGGTATATTCTCATATTGCCTAGGTTAATTATTGTTAGTTGATAGTTTATTCTTATCTGGCTATCACATTTTTGATATAGTATTAGTTAGATTTCACCTAAGTACAATATACGTCAAAAAGGATCCAGGAAGAGAAAATCAATATCAAAAAAGAAATCCCATTAATGAATCGAACTACATTGTCACACACCTTATTCTAAATTAATTAAATCAGTCCAATCTTTTTATATTAGCTTTGCCAGTTTAGTTATTGTTATTTCATATTAAATTACAAACCCCTTATCTCCAACCCATAAATTTTTATCTTAAATGATTAATACAAATTAGTTGAATATATCCGTTTCTCTATGGGATCGACTCGACTTGCCACTACTATATTTTTATAGCAATTCTGTTAAGAGTGGTGTAGTCAGGATTTAACTTTGCACGTCTTGCGATGGACGCGTAAAAAAACCGAGAAAGAAACAAGGTCGAATGTACACGTTTACGCTCAAATCAACTCCCCCAAGCTTGAGTTATTGATTGTCCTCAAGCAATAAAATCAACATGCTCTTTCAAACATTCAGCTTGCTTAGTGATGGTGTCAGTGAGAGAGGTCAGCTGAGATTGCAGTTTCTTTTGAGTCTTTTAATGCATTTTCCCCTCAGACTTCTTTAGAATTGTCAAGGACACATTTGTTGCAATGGCAGTAGCGGATGCATGCTTCACATGATGTTGGATCTCAGTGACGACCTTTCCGAAGTCTGTGTTGAGATACTCTACTGCACGTTGTAATTTGCTGAGTTGATCCTGAAAAGTCTCAGCAGTGGAATTCATTTGGGAATCGGCAATAGAGAAGTGTTCATCCTGTTGCCATTGAAGCAGGAGTGCTTTTTTTGGACAGTAATTGAAATAGCTTCATTGGATCATTCAAATTGACAGTAGCGCCTAGGGCAGTAGAGGTGTGCTGCGTTGTTCGTTCATGAGCAGTAGGGGAACCTTCAGAAGATAGCTCAAAGTATCCCCTCATAGGAGACATTGGTGCAAGAGGAGCTTTGGAGCTTGTACCTTTGCCTAAGCCTTCATTGATTTGCTCAATGTGTACAGAGGAGCAAATAAGCAACAGTGGAAAGGGACCACTAGGACATGCTCGTTTACAGTAATGTAAGGGCTGGGCGTGAGAGAAACATCCTCTATAATTAGCACATCCATTTTTTCTTTCTCTATTTGTGCAGTTGTCTTAGCCCCTATTATAGGAATATCAGACGTCCCCGCGACAGACTCATCCTCTAGTGCAGAAGCCATAGACACTTCTGCAGGAGTCTGTATTACTTCTTTGTTTGCACAGTAGCTTCAGACACTACTGCAGGAACCTTAGACATTCCTATGACATGCTCATCTCTCTGTACAGAAGCCTCAGATAAATCTATAGTAACCTCAGTCATCTCCTAAATTTCTTCTTGATTTTGTGGTGGTGATTTTGGTTGTGGATGGTGACTTGGTGATGATAAGTGGTGGTGAGGTGACAAAGACAGGTTGTCGAGGTGGTGTGAGTTGAGGAACATGGCAAATAGGGGGTTCTACACTGATGATATAATAAAATTATCTTTCAGCAGTAGTGATGGAGTCTATTTGGCGGAATATTATGGTGCACAGGGGTCTATAAGCTGTGAGAGGCAGGTCCCAGCTCTGAGTGCGATCCAAATGCTGCCTCAACAATAAGATCCATGTCAGTTTGGTCCTCCTCACTTGGTTGAGCTTCCTCCCCCTGAGTTGTTGTAGGAATTATACTAAGGTCTTATGTAGCAGACTCTACTGCAATTCTATCAATGAGCTCCTCATCTGAACTTTCTTGTTTTGGTGTAGAAAGGGAAGGACCATTGTCACCATCATCTCCAGCATTATTGCCACTCACAAAGATCCTGCCTTCTGTCACAGCAGCCACGCATTTTTTGCAGAAAGGTGTTTGTGGTATTCATGATCAGCTCTCAAAGTCTTCTTTCCTTCTCATAAGTCATCACAAATTCAAGACGAGCTTATTCTTCCTTATAGAACTGTTGAATTTTGTGGTTGCTGTCATTGTATTTCATGAACCGGTTGACTCCAATCCCAGAGGTATTCATGGATGTGTCAGCATTTATGGGTTGGATAATACAAAGGATAGGTCTGAAGTTGGCAGGATGTCTGGTGTCCCTTCTGGATCTTCTGGGGTTGCTTCTTCTTCTTCTTGTGGAAGTTGAAGGTGGTTTGGCTTGTGGTGGTGGTGGCTGATTGATTTGGAGTTGAAGTTGACTTGGCGACTTCAATGCCATTTTAAATGCCTGCAGCAACCTCATCTTGAATATTTGGATTTGAGAGGGTTGCTGCAAGACTTGGGTCGATGAGATGGACACTCTCCTCACACGCAATCCTTGCTGCAAGTGCAGCATCTTCCTCAATTTGTGTTTGGCTTCGTTTGGGCTTAAGCTGTTCAACCATAATCTTTTTCCCTTTGTCTTTGGGATCAATGCTTGGCTGGGGTTTATGTGGAGTATGTGGAGGTGTTCTGATGATGGTGCTTGAGGATGTGGTTGTTGGTATGTGTGGTGGTGAGGATATTTGTGGTGGAGAGATTTCTGTAATTGTGGTTAAAGTGCCATCAATCTCCATTATAGATGGAATATACTCCTCCATTGGTGTAGGAGGTGGAGATGGGATTGTCTCACGTGGCAAATCATTTAGAACATCTGTAATTATCTCAGTGGTAGTGGTGATTACAGAAAGAAGAATTTTTGTTGATACAGCATCATCTGTGTCAGTTGCAGTAGGATTGGATACTGCTGCAGTAGACTCCACTATAGTGGGGTTTGTCCTTGCCTCTTAGGAGGCTTTGCTGCTGAGAGATGACTCAGTAGAAAGGGTTAGTTTCCTCCTCGCCAATCGTTTCTGGGCCTTCTTCTTCATAACACTCTTGGGTGCTCTGGCTAAGGTAGGTTTAGATGGTGTAGAAGAAGGTTGTGCAGCGTCCTGAGTTATAGAAGGCTCGGGCTCTACTACTGCTTGTGAAGTATCAGCAACCTCTGTTGCAACAACCTTAGCAGCACCCTTACTGCCAGGTTTTACTCCCCAGTTTATGATGGCCTTTGAGGTGATTACCTTGAGGGCATTCAGCTTCTTGTCCTCCTTTACAGGAATGACCAATACATGCTCAAGGATCATGCTTCAAATCCTTCCAAAGAAGTTCTTGTCACAACCCAAGGCCAGTTGCTTAAGAAGAATGTTTTCCTAGTTCATTTTCTTCTTCAAGAGAATTGTACTCATCAACTTAAACTGATCCTCTTTAACTTGATCCTTGGCATGTTCCCTTGATAGCAGTATCTTCTTTACTGCTTCTGCGAGAAGTTTGTACTTGAGGGGTAGTACATCCCTTATTGTTCACAAAGGGTGACCCTAGTCTTCTTTCCCCAACATTTGCAGCCTTGCTGCTTGAACGGTTTCCTCATCAACTTCCATATCCCCTTCCTTGGAGAGCTTACGAGCCTGCTCTAGGTTTCTGCATTGATCATGAGGTTTCTGTCTCCTACATTGCCAGAGATGTTAATCCCATCATCATCCTCGATGACGTTTTTCTTGTCCGCCCTTACATTGTCCAGAAATTACTGCACCGTCCGTAGAAAGATTAAACCATTGTGCCCTAGAACGAATTCCTTGATGACTTCCTTGATGTTGTGACCGGCCAGATTAAGGGAGTAGAAATCAAGCGCAAAACCTATTTGGAAGTTGGTTTCAGATGATTCGGATTCAGTAGAGTTCTTGGATTTGGTTGACCATGGTGCCATTTTAGGGTATTTGAAAGTTGATAACATTTCTGAAGTTTGAGAGTTTGTGAATTTAGGAGAGAGAAAGACTATCGCAATAAGGTAAGCGTAAAGGATAAAAAGACTTGGCATGGATCCCTATTTATAGTGAAACAGAAACCTTTTAAATTAGGTGATGAAAAGATGGGGTGAGTGATTGGCCACAAACTGCTTCTTGGGTAGCGACGCAGTAATGATGTGACTGTTTAGTGTTAGTGTAGTGTACCTTTCTGCAGTAACGGTAAACTTCGCTGCAGTAGGGTAGTTCCAAAATATTCCTGCAGTTAGGTGTGAACCTTGCTTAGCCCAACACTTTCTTCATAAGACTGTTCATTTTTAGGGACCAATGCCTTGTTCATTTAAATCTAGCATCCCCAACTCTCCTTTCACTAAGTATATCTGGATTCTTCCAAGGAGTTTTTGGGAATAAATTCTATTTTAACGTTATCCTTCTGCACATGATTTCGTATGAACCATATTTTGTATCTACGCGCTCTGTCCCAAAGTGAAGTATAAGATTTCTCATCTTCGCAATAGCATGGTTGTTGTCATAATGAATAGAGATTTCAAGGAAACTAACAAAGGTTAGTTGGATAATAGAGTTATTTTTAGCTTACTGCAGTAATGCAGAACCTTACTGCAGTAACGTTAGTTCCTTTCAGCTTACCGATGGTTGAAGTTGATTAGCAATAGGGTTAAATATAATGAAAGTAGCAAAATAAAAACACAAAGGTTTTTATACTGGTTAGAGTATATAGTTAAAATAGGGCTATATCCCTTACTTCAGTCTTCCCTCGATTATCAGAGTGATAAATCAAGACTAGTTGTCTTAAGCTCTCAGGCTTACAAAAAGAAATTACTTATGTGATCCAAAGGCATGATAAATGAGTGGAATCTCAATGGTTGCCTCAACAGTGGAAAAGAAAAAAAAAAATAAAGCCAGCTTGTTGTAGACTCGTTGAGATAAGAGTTTACATTTCTTGATGAGAGTACTAGTGATTCTCGTATGATGGAAAATCTCATGGGATTGTATTTGGTTGGAGTGAGCATAAAAGACTAGATGTTGAATTGTTCTAAAAGCTTTTCCTTTCTAATGTCTTAAAGGAATCAGCTTGTACAGATTAAGAGACTTTTGTAAAATAAACACCCATTCGATGTAAGGGTTATTCGGAATGGAAGAACAAATTGGAAGTAACGAATGCCGAGTAAGTTACTCCTCTTAGGCTAAACATTGAGTTGGATGCTTTAATAACCATGAGATATTATACATTCAAGTGATAGTGATCTTTTATTTTGAGAAATATATGCATTACATTCTCAAAGATGCATTGTGGATTTAAGATCCATCATATTTCATAAAAACACTCCAACTAGAAGTTAAGAAGCTGCTTATAAGGTTTGGAAAAAATATTACTAGAATGAACTACATGTCCCTCGAATTTAATATATACTCCCTCTTAGCATATTCTATGCATGATTCCATGGAATGATGATCCAAATACAGGGAGACAAAATATGTCTTGGAATTCATAAGCATGTAACCATCTAAGGATTAATATTGTCCAAGTTATGACCTTGTATGAGATTGGAGATCATATAGACTCAAGTTGGAAACAGAACCTGAGGATATATACTGGTGAAGATTTGATATGTTTCCCAAACTTAGATTTGGACTATTGAAAAGAAAAGTCTTATATCAAACTCTAGAATATGAGCATAGATAAATATGAGATAAGTCAATATTTTGTTAACTGCTCCTGGGAAGAAGAGTGATGCATGAAACTTAAATTCACAATGATAACTTGCTATTGGAGATATACAAGGAACTGCTAAGTTTATTTTAAAGGATCCGTATAAAAAAGTATGGAGCAGTGATTAAATAGTGAGAACTGTGACAAAAGATAGTGAATCTTTTAGAAGGAACTTGGTGATTTTTCCATCTTAATGCAAAACATATCCACAAGATCGATGATTCAATGCTAATAGTAAGTTTGACAAGACTGCAAATTTCAGCAGCAAAGAGAAAGTTTCCTCATGCTCAAGAATTTCTTGGGTTATTCCGAAATTAATATTTCAAATAAAATTGAGAGCAGTTGAGGTAAAGAAACGAATTGTAACTTGAATTTGAGCAATAAATAAGGACTACCTTCGTGGTAAAAGAAATGCAAGTTATATGTGTTCAAGGTTGATATTTGTATATAGAAGCTATATTCTACATCTTCTATTCTATTCACCCAGGATCCTTGTGCTAAATGTATTAGAGTTACATTACAATGCTCGCTTAATTGCAATGAGATTAAGTTGAACTCAACACGGATCAATATCTGATAATTATGGTAATGTGATGGGACAATGAGATTTCAGGTTATGTCAAAGATTGGGATATCATATCTAGATCTCGTTTGTCTTGCTTGACAAAGTTATCCACGCATGACAATTGGGTCACTTCAAAGATTAGCATGTTCATGGAGATAAGGAAATTTAGACTTTGCCTAGGTTTTATCTTTGATTCCCTTCATAATCTAAGTAGTATAAATAAGGAGCGAAACCCCATTGAACTCCTTGATGGTTTAAGGAGCAATCCTTCCTATAATTCATCAAAGAGAAATACAATGCACCCGATGATCAAACAAGTGGTGAAGTCCTTGCTTGGAGTGCTGTTTGTATTAGCTTTCTACCTTACGCTCATTGGTTGGGTGATCAGTATGATGGCATTTTTCTTCACAAAGGCTGAGGAATTGGATGTTTTGGCGGGATATTTTATGATATCAGTTATTATTCTTAGGACCTATATGTTTGATCTTATGCTGTAGTAGGTAGAGATGAGGCTGTAAGATAATGTTATGCGATATTAATAAAAATTTCACATTTTGATGTATGATCTACTGGGAATAATAATTCGATATAAGATCTTATATAGTCTTACAATACTCCAATTATAATTGGAAGAATCTTAAATTTCATGGTGATGCTCATATGGATGAGAATATAGAAAAGAACGATGATTGGGGAGTTTGATAGCAAAAGGATGTGCCATCAAGAGACATTGAGGTGCTCTGGTGGTAACACTAGAAGTAAGGGATAAGAGTTGTATACTCACTCTTTTTGTGTTTGAACCTCTTGAATGTTCTGCTTTGGAAATATGTTTCATGTGTGCTCTTTGCTTACGTACTTCTGTATGGTTCATTTGTTACCTACTGATACTGATGCATGGTAAATTGTAGTTGGTACTGGAGATAGTCGTTCATGACGTTCTATGTGGCCATACATAGACAAGTTATGGTCTATGTACATTATGTTGTGGCTGGATGGATGTTTGTTGATTGAGGCTTGAAACCAAACCCAGATAAAGGATTGATAGACTAGAATCAATCTATTTTATTTGTGTTGAAACTCGAACAAGTCTTGGCATATCATTGTGCAATGATAACATGCGATGATCATCTTTTATATTTATGGCCGTCGAGACCTATGACTTCGATTGGATTTCTTTTGAGATGTTGTTGTTTGCAAACGGGTAGAACATCGTATTATTTAAAAAAAATAAACGGAAGAACACCCTCCTTTTTATCAAAAAAAAATAAAAATATATTAACTATATGTTTAGACAGTGTGGTAATCCAAAACTGGAGAAGAAAATTAAGAAATTAACCTAATTGTGCTCTATGAGCTTGAGGTTTATCTAGAAAAGTGTTGGTTATACTGGGTTTGTGAGGATGAAGCTGTCAGGATTAATGTGCGTGAAGCCATACCTAGTCATCAAATTGTATAAACTATGCTTGTGAATAAAGATTCTGTTAGAGTTTTGGTAATCGATAAATTGTGATGGGTGATCCATGAATAATCGGGAGTGAGAATAAGATGATTCGTTATTTGATCTTGACAATGGGAGTTAAGTTGGGAAAAAAATTATGACTCTGTGTGTCAACAAGGTTATGCTTGTGAAACTTAATAGATTCTTACGTGATAAATTCAGTTTGGTAAGATTGTCATGATGTTCATCTTAAGAACAAGCTATTGGGTACAAACTTGTACACAAATTCAAGAAATGATATGTACATGAATGCTTTACATTGAATGTTATGCCGATAATGATTTGAAAGGCTCTGAAGGAATTTAGGTGTATTGAAGTTTATCAAACCATGAAGGCTATCAAAATATGGGTGGATATTATTATTATTGTTATCGAAGGTATAATTGGGCTTGGTGATTGAACTGAAAGATAGGCAAAGAGCCTGGAGTTTTTATGGAGTATTTCATGGGATACTTGTTTCATGAAGTTGAGTATATTTTGGTTTAAAGTTTCTTGTCAAATTTAGATGACCATGAGAGGTTTACTCAGATCTAAATGGTTTTGAGAGATGAGACAAATTTCGAGGATGAAATTTTCGCAAGAGGAGAATGTAATACCCCAAAAATTTCATGATAAAGTATTGTCTCAGTAAATAGTAAAATTGGTATATCATTGAACGTTATAATTTATTCGACTAAGATATAGAATTTGTTTTTAAAAATTACAATGAAAAAATGTTGATTAGGGGGTAAATTAAACCCCGTCATACAAATATGTGGGATTTATTTTTCAAATCCTCATTTTGTTTTTCCCTTCACTTTACCCAACTCTTCCACTTCTCCCACTCCCATCGCTACAACCTTCGAACTCCACCATCTATTCCACTTCTCCTAACCATTTCCATCACAACCTCCTCTCCTCTCCATGTCTTTTCCCCCCAATCTCCTCATCTCCTCTCTAACACGACTTCACTTCTCCTCTCCGCACAAGAGGAGCATGATGAAAAAGAGGAGCAAGAGGAAACCAAAGTCATGGAGATGAACAAGGTGGCCAAAGCTCAGCCTCATCATCAAACATCTCCCACGGTTCAAACTGTCATTGGTTGGAGCTCATCGTTAACATTCAAGATCATGGTAAGTGAAGACGAGCATCACTTGATTGATCTTGTCTCACCATAGACATGGGATCATAAGAACTTGTTTGAACGAAAAACATGAAGAAACCATGTAGAAAAACCAGTTTTTGAGATTCTGGATAGCCGGCATAAAATGAAAGATTGGAAATTTGTCAAAAATTCAAGGGTTTGAGATAAATTTGGATTTTTAATATATGATAAAGCCTCATATGTCTAGTGTCTGATGAAGTTGATAGATCATGATTTTTAATTATGAATCATAAGATATAAATAAAAACGTACAGATATATCAATCTATAAAACCTGATTACAGGGAAGACTTTGTGGCTTGATCTGGAATTACATAGTGGAGTTAGAAGACAAATCTTATATCAAAATTCCAGAAGAGTTCACAAATTTGGATTTGGAGTTGTGTGTAGAGGGTTATGAGCTGATTAGTGAAGGAAGGTCAAACTCTTTGATTTAGTAGAAAATGTAATTTAAACGAATAAACTGCTACTATCCGTAAGGTATTATGATAAAAACTCTATTTATCTTGAGAGATTATGGAATCTACTTTATGTATAATTTTACAGATTAATTTTTGAAGTTGTATACGAAAAGTTATAGATCTAAACGCGTCAAAAGGTCATATGGACAGAATCTGGAATACACGTTTCAAAGGCCGGCAAGCTTATTTCAGATGTCAGGACGCTCGTTCCAAAGATCGGATGCCCTTTCAAGAGGCCGAGATACCCGTTCCAAAGATCGGGACGCCCGTCCTAAAGGTCGGGATACCATCTCAAAACCTTCTGGATCAGGAATGACCATTTTGACCCCGAAACAACTCCAGATGTTCACAAGTATCTCTAGTGATATTCACTACAGAAAATCAGAAACATGGACTATCAAACACAGTATCAGAGACTCATTCAAGCTCGGCATCACCTCGTAGTATCTATATGATGGTTTTTCGTGAAGTATTAACGAATGTGCTAAACCTCATGGCGTGGTTAAACATCCACAAGAGTGTTCTTAATATGCGTATCCTATTACGTTATAGGAGCTAAAGACGCTACTTGTTGACATATAAAGAAAAGTCGAGCTCGTGTATGTGCAAAGCTGTGTTAAGAAGGTAACGTTTATATTTATTGTGTGTGACGATGCGTATTATTACACCGTAAGTATAATGATATGCATTGGAAACGTTGGATGTAGTCACTAAATGTGACTTGACGTAAAATAGTGACTGTAACTGCTGTGTGTTGTATGCTAAATACTAAGTACTATGGAGTGATGTTGCATGTTGTGTGCTATACACCATGAGTACTGTCTGATGCTGAAAATTGTTTGGAATGAATTATATTCCATAACTTTGTGATTGCCTATATGGCTACTGATGTGTTCGGTATGAGACTTGGATGGTGGAGTTACATTGTGACTAGGCATGTTGAGTTGTGAAAGGGACTGGGCAAGGGGGAATACCTGTGAGTATTTACTTGGCATGTATGCAACGATCCGTTGAGGTTGTTTTGGTTTGCTCAGATACTCACTACAGTATACCCAGGGCTTCAGATAGGGCTTAACCTCCCTACTAGATGACCCATGTAATAAACATACAAATAAAGAGTTTGGCCTAGGTCATAAGTGTGTACACTACCCAATAACATATTTGTGACATTCCCGAGATGAAATGTGCATAAACGGATAAATGATTGGAGTTGGACAGGGAGAAGTATGTTTAGTGTAGTGGTGTTGTTTGGTTCGATACTTGCTTGGTGCATCTATGCTGTCTGAGTAATGTGCTTATTCTAATATGCGAAAATAGATGATGTATGCGTTTAATCTACTCTATTTGACTGGTGTGTTGATTCAAGAGTATTGAAATATATTATCTAAGTGATCAACCTTTCTTCTTTTCTTTCTGTCATGCATCCCTAGGAAGGGACCGACACGCTATTGAGGTCCTATAGCTCACGATATTTTTTCTTGTTTTCTTTCTCTTTCTTTCTTTTACAGGAGCAAGGGATTGTTTTGAGACATAATAGATAGCAAGGATGCATGCTCGTAACACAAACCTAGAGAAGTATTAAATTGATATTCTGTTTTGGGATCGATGTGAGGTAATCAAAGAGATTCTGAATCATAAGAATGAATAGTTACGAGGAAAGATGAATGGCTACAAATGATGTTAGTTCTATTTTATTCTTATACTTAAGCGAGGATGTGATGAGTATACCTACCTGGAGCAGTGGCCCTCAGCAACAATAATACCACGTGGATTTCTATGACAAGGTCAGAAAAAGTAGGGGACGTTACAGTCGAACGTGCACTTCAACGCTTTAATCACACAACAATCCTATGTCGAAGGCGATTTTGGACAACATATTCTGAACGATTCATCCATGGCTTCACAACATAATCTTTGTATCAATTTTCATATCTCATTCTCGATCCTTTTCATCCACTCTGCGGCTTCACTATCACCGATTTTGACATCCAGCAACTCCATCGCCGCCATGTAGAACTCCATCACCGCCACGAATCGAACACTAAACGACGACGAAGCCGATCCGATCTCGATTCCAATTTCCCGATCCACCACCACGACAATCACATTTGACGATAAAACGCGTAGATCGAAGATGAATTTGGATATATTGTGTTGACGGAGGATCGATGAGGAGAGGTGGATTTTGACTCGTTCTCGTTAAGGAGTGAGTCAAGGGATCAACGTAGGTTGGGTGAGAGGTATCTATATGTCATTTGCATAAATTGTAAATGATTCGTTCATTCATTGGGTAGCTAAACATTCATTGAAATTTTTTAGGTACTAGAATGTAAAGCAAACATGCCTTGGGTATATTACCATAACCGCTCTTTTCAAAAAAAAAAAGAAAAAGAAAAAAAAGGAATAGCATTTATTTCCAGTCCAAAAATTAGGAGTCAAACCTTCTTCTGTCCCTTTAATTTGGATCAATTTTTTTATTTGAAATTGAATTTTTTGGCATTTTCATCGAATAATATTACTTTTATGAAGGCGAAAATTTCCTTCCTTTTTGGTAAAAGCAGTCGAGTTTCTTTTTCTTTTTTATATCGAATAATCATAAATTTTATTGAATTAATTTTTTTTTAATTTGATTAGATATTATATTTATTTATCTAATTTATTATTGTTTAATTTATTAAAAGATCTAAACCTCCTCTATTTGCTTAGCATATACTCACTCCGTCCCATAATTTTTTTAACGATACACACTTCAAATTGTAACGTTCTTATTAATAATATCAAAAAAATCTTAAATTGACTAATAATTAAAATTTATAATTTAATCTATTATTAATTTTTCATAATAATTTTATAAAATATGATATTTGATTATATTGAATTATACATTAGGATGGATGTGTTACAAAATAAATGGGATGGAGTTGTGCAGTATAGATGGGGCGAGGGAGCACACAGTACTTCTATGTCATTCATGCATCCAGTTCATCACACGAACAGATCAAAACAACAATAGAACCCGCGACAAACATCATCGACGTGACTTCAAAGCTCAGATACTTACTCTCTCTCCCACTTTTCTCACAACAAATCGCTCCGTCTCCTCCGCTTCTTCACCCCTCTCCCCACGCCCTGTTTTTCTTTCCCCCCCTCAATATACATTAATCCCAAAACCACCAAAAGATAAACATTTTTACTTTTTTTACTTAAATATCTTTATCTTTTTTTAAAAAAAAAAATCTGTTTCGTCAACCCTATCATCTCCTCCTTTTTTTCATTTGATTATCAAACATTCATATGTTTTACAAAACCAGAATGGGTTGAAAAACAGGGAAAAAAAGCTGCCACCTTGAAGGGAAAAAAAGGGGGACTTTTGATCGCCCAAGTTTCGATTTTGGTGGGTGATTTGAAGGATTGAATGAATTTTGCATGTGGGTTTGGTTTGGAGTTTTGAATGGATGATGAATGATGATGATCATGGTGAATGTACACGTGAGTAAATTTTTTTTTTCTCTGAGTTCCTGTGTTTTTATTATTGATTTCTGATTGATATTGGTGTTATTTTTCTGATCCATGTTGATTTTTGTGTTTAGAAAACGATTTTGAATGGTGGGTTTTGCTTCATGTTGAATGTATGATCGGGTTCGGTGTCGATGATGATGAGTTGGGTGGTGAGGGTTTTGGTTTAATTTGCTTTGTGTGCTTTGTATATGATTGTTCTGTTTTTTGTGCTTTCGTATTTTTTATGCTTGAATTGGTCGGATAACGAAACAGTTTCTCAGTTTATGAGTTACGATCATGTCTTTCTTTCATTCTTTCACGTTTTGTTTAAAGCTAAGCTTTTGACATAGAATAAGTTCCGTTTCTGAGATAAGATAATGTTCCAGTCATGTTTCGTATTAAACCAAAGTTTTTGACGCGGCATAAGTTTAATGTTACATTGGTTGAATATGTGAATGCTTCCTAGACTAGCTTATACATGAGGTTTTGACTGACTTTGAGATCAAAGAAAAAGGAGATTGTTTTGTGATATCATTGTGGTTAGTGGGAAAGGTGGGTTGCTGATGGTGGGAGAAAATTGGGGTTGATTTGGGTGCATGATTGGAGCATTATTGTGATCATGACTTGAAATTTGACCTATATTTTGGTTGAAATCTTAGGAAGAGAAAAAAAAAAGAGGAGAAGGTGATTAGAGAGACATGACCATGGTCTAGCGCATAGGTTCTTTCTTTTTTTCCTCCATTCTACTTCTATTCCTTTTTCATGGAATCCTAACCTTGTTGCATTCATTTGGGGGCGAGATGCTACAAATTATAGTTTATGGAATTGGCCACATCATCTATAAATCGATGGATTATCTGGTTTGGTTAGGCTGATTAAGTGCCGTTGATTTAGGATTACATATTCTGCTTTGAAGATGATTAATCATTTTGGGTCATGACTGATTCCTATCGTGATTCAAAAAAACTTGGTAAAAACTAGTTCCACATTCTACAATCACATGGCTTGAGAACCACACGACTCATATCCGATATCCCTACGATTGTGTGCCCATTACTAACTACTCGGGTATTAAGACTACCGTGTTCTGTTGGTTAGGATATGGGCCTTTTACTGCTTTAGCTCGAACTGATTCGACTTTCTGCAAAAAAAAAAAATTAAAATTAAAAAATTAAAAAATTAAAAATTGCAGTTTTTAGTCTTTACTTGGATGTATTGATAGAATGGTAACCCTAGCTTTAGTTGTGGAGCATGAACAAGTTTTGAGTTTTTTGGATGACTTTTTTGTCATGGACCATGGTCGAGTACCTTATCTTCACTGGCATTTATAAGTAACCATTGTTAGAGAAACGGTAATTAGAAAATGAGGATTATGATGAGAGACAAAATCGTATTGCACAAGCAATTCTTTCAAAGATCAGTCACAACATTAGCTTGGTCGATGGAATGCTGACTATTAGCTGTAAAATCCATTAGCACATGTATAGGAGTAGATTAGTCCCAACACGCTAGTTTAATTTCGATTGAATGAAGAGCAATTCCGTGACTTTGTTAATTGTGTTTTCAAATATTTCCGCTCGAATGGAGGTGAACTGCAGACTTTGCTTGTCGCTCGTCGCATTTGGTGACTTAGTTGCCAGGCATGTTCAGTAGCATAGTTTCATCAGTTGTTGCCGTTAACGAGCAAAAACTGTCATTATGTCTTGTTTTCAGATGAGAACATTCTCGGAGATAAAACTAAGGAGATCATGCCTTTGTTGGCTATTACAAGCGGTATGCTTGCTTTCTGCAATCTACATCATCGGCACTCGTGCTTTGGGGTTCTCAGAGGTATTGAAATGTCTTACATTTTGCGACCTTGGTTTGCTGCAAGCATAAGAATTGTATATCAGAGGGCTAGCTTGTAGTCAAATAAATAAAATCAAATGACTAAAGTTAAGCAAAAACAATGGATTGGTATGCCCACGTTATAATCTATTGTTCAATTTTACACAGAATTACGGGATGAAACTTGTAGCAGATGATGCTTTGATCAAGTCAAGACCTCAGATATGTGAGGTTTGTTTCCCTTCAACCACATGTTACTTCACTCTCGATTTCGATTTCTCGCTTACATATGTTTACATGATCTAGAATCAGTGCAGACCTCTTGGAAGTGAGGCATTGCCCAAAGGCATTGTTGCGAAGACATCTAACTTGGAAATGCGACCCCTTTGGGGCAACCCTAAGGTAAATAAGAAACCGCCAGATCTCTTTTATTATCTGACGGATGCATTTCATTTTTAGACTCCGATGACCCACTTCTAGTGAAAGCATTTAAACTCTTCGAGTTTTGAAAAATAAATAATGTTTGCGCTCGCTATAAATCCGATATCTTCCCCTGTTAACCTCAAGCATTTTCCACTAATTTCTTCAGTTCTTCTGAACAGAAGCCCAAATCTTCAGTGAGCTTGCTGGCTATGGCCGTCGGATTAAAGCAAAAGCTGTTAGTCAACGAGATGGTAACAAAGGTACTTATCCCAGTTTTCAGTTGTTCGTTAAAGATATGAAACACTGAAGCTAGAAGGTCATAAATATATGTTAAAATCTATGGTATATTGACAAATGCTTGCATGTAATACGTTTGTAAAACATATAGGTACTATCTATGTTGCTAGCTTCTTATCATCTTCTTCTCATGCAGTTTTCTTATTTTTCTTCCCTCTTTCACAGTTTCTAGAGAGTGGGTTTGCTGTCATGTTATTCCATTACGATGGCATTGTCGATGAATGGAAACAATATGGATGGAACGACCACGTGATACATGTATCTGCACTGAACCAAACTAAATGGTAGCTTCTTATTCTTTCTAATGCTGTGTAGTATATGTTCTTTGCGACTGATTATACGCTAACCAGATTATATTGCCTTTTTCTGGTGTAAATATTGTAAAGGTGGTTCGCTAAGAGGTTTCTACATCCCGATATCGTCGACGCTTATGATTACGTCTTCCTTTGGGATGAAGATCTTGGAGTCGAGAATTTCCATCCTACTGAGTAAGTTCTTAGCGTTTACCTGTTCATTCGACTAATATTTGCTGAGCTCAACTAATCCCAAGTCAGCTTCTATGATCATGTTTTGTGCTAAAATCAATTAGTCGCCAAGTGACTATTAAAAAGCGACTGTCGAGATTGAAGTGAATGTTGCTAGAATTAGTTTCCTCAGGTTTTCCTAGATGATTGACTCTGTTTGTAACGGGGAAATGTTGCAGATTCATATCTATTATTAAGGAGGAAGGCCTTGAGATATCACAGCCAGCTCTTGATATGAACAAATCAGAGGTGCATCACCAGATCACCGCCCGCGGAAGGAGAGGCAATGTTCACAGGTTACCTTATCTTGTGCTTTTGCCTCTTTTCCCTCAGCATAGTGAGTGAACCACTTTCTTTTGACGCCATATTGTTACGAACGGGTCTATTAATAATAGACACAAACAATAACAAGTGCGTAAAAATAAATGAGACAAAGAATTTTACGTGGAAACCCTTGCGGGAGAAAACCACGGGAAATCGCCGACGACGAAGAATCCACTAACAAAATAAGGAAATACAAAAGAGATACACTCAAAATATTGAGAATCTCATAATAAGGGATAGAGATTATAATCTCTAAAACAAATCCCTCAAATCCTCAATGTGTTTTTATGTGTATATGTGAATAGTGTTTCTATATATCAAAACCCATTCTCCTCTTCCTCTCCTACTCCTCTGACTTCTTTTTCCTCTCCTCTTAAATCCTTCTCTGCGTCTCCTCTCAAATTCGCTCTCTGTTTCTTTCTTCTTCCTCTCATCTTCCTTATATAGTCGAGGAGACGTGCAAATCTTTTCACGCCTGATGAAGATAAAGGCGGTTGGCGTGAGATAAGGACGAAGACGGCTAGATAAGGTCAAAGGCGGCTAGCCGGCAGAAGAAGACAAGGGCGGCTGCGCATGGTTTGAAGTCACAATCAACAAATCTCTACCTTGACTCAAACCATGTCTATCGTCGTCCTATAACCTCCACCTAGGCTCAAACAAGCCTAACTGCCCTCCACTCCTAAGAGCTTTAGGCAATGACGAAATTTTGAAATAGAAACAGGTTTCGTCAACATATCTGCTGGATTATCTGTAGTCACAATCTTAACCACCTTGACATCTTTAACATCCCGTACAAAGTAATAACGGATGTCAATGTGCTTAGTCCTCTTGTGATGCATCTGATCACGGGTGAGGTGAATGGCTGAAGAACTGTCACAATGGACTATTATGCAATCTTGCTTCACACCTAAGTTTGAAGCCAAATTCCTTAACCAAATCGCCTCCTTCACAGCTGCTGCAACCGCCATGAACTCAGCTTCTGTAGTACTCAATGTTACAGTATCCTGCAAAGTTGCTTTCCAAGAAACTGGTCCGCCACAGAAAGTGAATACATACCCTGTAAGTGAACTCTGACGATCCAGATCTCCAGCATAATCTGAATCTGA
The DNA here is from genome assembly GCA_035668315.1 of Drosera spatulata. NCBI lineage: Eukaryota > Viridiplantae > Streptophyta > Magnoliopsida > Caryophyllales > Droseraceae > Drosera > Drosera spatulata. Next base: position 27,952 of record JAOVYX010015259.1, read on the forward strand.
GAACCCTTCAACATTGTTGTTGCCTCCACCTCGCCTTACATCGTAGACAAGGCTCAATCCCGATGAACCCTTAAGGTACCTAAGGATTCATTTCACAGCCTGTCAGTGACCTCTACCAGGTCTGCCCATATAACGACTAACTACTGACACAGCCCGTGACAAATCGGGTCGAGTGCATACCATGGCGTACATCAGGGATCCAACTGCACTCGTATACGGCACAGAGGCCATACTTCTCACCTCGTCCTCAGTCTTCGGTGAGAGCTCTAGAGATAGTTTGAAGTGCGCGACTAAGGAAGTAGAAACTGGTTTGGCATCTTTTATGCCAAATCGATCTAGAACCTTCTCAATGTATTTCTTCTGGCTCAAGGTTAAGATCCCATGCTTCCTATCCCGCTCGATCTCTATGCCCAAAATCTTCTTTGCTGTGTCGAGATCCTTCATATCGAACTCACTACTGAGTTGCGGCTTCAACCTGTCAATAGTTCCTTTGCCTCTACCAGCAATCAACATATCATTTACATAGAGCAAAAGATATACCTGACTCCCATCAGGTTGTTACTGATGATACACACACTGATCGTACGGGCTTCGTGTGTATCCAATACTTGCCATAAAGGTGTCAAACCTGTGAT
>JAOVYX010015260.1:0-28584 GCA_035668315.1 Drosera spatulata
GAGCCTCCACAACCTACATTAATCGATTTGGATTCATTTGATGATGATGTTGTTGTGTCTTCCGCTAGTGCCTTTGCTGAGGTAATTTTTCCAGTTTCGGCCATATTGTTACTGGAATTGATTTGCTGATGCAAGTCCAACATTTGAAGTCTTGTTTGACTTGACAGGCAAAAAATAATGCACGAAGGAATCGGAGAAGAAATATTGTAGATGTTGATTCAGGTTTGAACTTTCCTTGCTCCTTTTTGTTTTTCCTTTTTTTCATGTTGAAAAAGGGAATGGCAAATTCTATTCATCAAGGCAAAATGTTCGTTGTATGAAAAGGATTTAGAGAGGAGGAGATGCACACAATTTCATTATTATTGCATGCAACGGAGAGATTGTGCCTTGATGCATGTCTTGAGCATTGAGATAGCCAATAACAATAAATATTACTAAGAATTTGGAAACTTGCATAACTTTGGAAATTTTTGTAGAAGTATGGTGCAAATAGATCACTATATGCAGCTTGAAGGAAGAAACTAAGTGGCACTTTTGTCGCATCTCTTCTCCTGATCTCATTTTCTTCTATATGGGGCTGCTTATTGCTGAACGGATAACATACAAGCTGGTAGTTTTGTGATGTGTCGAGAATAAGTAGACACGCTTCTGAAGAAATAGCTTAATGCATTATGTTTAATCCATAAAAAAGAGCACAAAGATTGGTGGGTTATAATCGTTTATTGATGTTGTGTTAGTCATAACTGTTGATTTTGAAATAGTGATCTATTGATCTACAATTTATGAAAGATGCTTTGTGGGTGACAATTTTCATTAACGCAAGTGTAGTGATACTATTTTTAAGGCCTGTGTGAATCCATTAATTAGCTCGATCTTGTAAAATTTTATGGTTTCTGTTTACACTTTAGTTGCTCTATGATATAATTTTACGGATAATGTTGACCTGTGGTCTGAACTTTACTCTTTTATCTTGCTCTGCAGAAGAGGTGGCTGTAAGTGGGCCAAGTAACCGAATCAAGCGTCGAAGAGTGCCTCCAAACCAACCAACCATTAACTGTGATGCTCATATAATTAGATCTACGGTATGACCCTTAGTGTTGATCCTGCGATGCGTTTTGTCTCAATTGTGTTTCTTGTGTTTCATCTTTCATCGTATGAATGATATCCTCCTCAATATTCCACAACTCATAGTTATTGGTAGAAAACGAGGCAATATATGAAATAATGAATGGAAACATGTAAGCTGTGGTTTGCTTATAGTTGATGTGGATGATGTGAATGATACAGGTTTTCAGATTTATTTTGGAGACTTCCTCCCAGTTTGCTCGGTTTGAGACTGTAGATAGTTATGTATTAACTCTCCTGTAACTTTTGCTTCACAAATCATTCAAGTGACCGATCAGCATCATCTGTGGTATCTGAAGGTTTTTCATTTTTTTTTCTTTTTTTTTACATATCGTGATTCAGTACTGTAGGATGGGCCACAATTTATATTTGCGTTGGATAGAAGTATTAAATTGGGAGAATGTCCTGGATCTCTCATGCTGATTTGTTAGAACTTCTTGTTCTTCTTTTATGACAGACATATCTGGTGATGTCAGCCACGCCGCCTCCACCACCAGTAGCGACTCCGCCACCTCCTCCACCTCCCCCTCCGCCTCGGAAGGAACCTGCATTCAGTTGTCCAGTTTGTATGGGCCCATTGGTAGAAGAGATGTCCACAAAATGTGGTCATATTTTTTGCAAGTCATGCATCCAAGCTTCAATACATGCTCAAAAGAAATGTCCAACTTGTCGAAGAAAGCTCGCCATGAAAGATATCATCAGAGTTTACCTTCCAACAACCAGTTTCTAGCAGCTTTATTTATTTGCTAGACATTTCTGGTTTACCGCCTTGAGAAGTCCTCTCCAGGGGATTAACTTATTTTTAAACCTTCTGTTATTTTTTGCATTCATCTTTGTTCTAAGTTATCTTTATCTTGTATGAGACAAAACTGTTGGTGTCCCTGTGGTAACATGTCTAGCTTTCTTAGTACATTGTCAATTTGCTGTATCGTATCCTATGCAAACATGTTCAGATCAAATTTGCTGGTCAGCTTTTGTTTGCGGCTGATTGGTCATCTGATATTGCAGCTTAAATAAAATATACTCACAAAGATCAGCTTGCCGTACCAGTCTCCAGATCACCTTTTTTGCTTTTTTTTTTTTTCATATTATCCTCTTAAAACTTAAGAAATTTCATTTTATCCCTTCGAAAACTCAAAATTTCATATAATTCGTTAAAACTAATTTCATTTTATCCCTTAAAATATCTATTGCATGGACATTTTATCCTCTTTCAGCATATCTTTTTTTTTTTTGATAATATCACCTAAAATGACAAATTTATCCTTTTAATTATTTTTTTTAAAATAAATCCAGCACATGCAATTCAATTTCAATAGAATATTTACCATAAATATATTATTGATGAATGTTCCGCACAAGCATGGTTAATTACTCTTGGAGTATTTGCTATGATGATAGCTTATTAGAAAGACGGTCTGTTGAGACGATTATAGGAAATAAGTTGGATAGATAAGGCTAGAGATTCGGTTTAAATAAGAAAAAAAAACATGGAAAAATGAGAGAGAAATTTGATTATTTTTTTTTCTCATAATTTTGGACAAAAAAATTTAACTACGATCATTTATCACAATCTTTTTTATTAGGCGATCAAAAGGGATAAAATGTCCATATAGTAGATTTTCTAGGGAGTAAAGATAAATTTTGAGTTTTTAAGGGGTGAAAAGGAATCATGTAGGTTTGAAGGGGATAATATGTTCAAGAGGACCAAGACCCTGCAACATATATTTCTTACTAAGTACTGGTTGATTGAAATACCTCCTTTCTTGAGAGACATCAACTCATTCTCCAAGAGCTATAGTTGGGCATTACGTTTATGCGAAAATAGTGTCTTGAACATATCCCATATTACCTTTGAAGTATTTGCTTCACGTATGTGCTCGATCGACCCCTTCTCAATGGTTGTCTTGAACACGTACATAGCCTTTCCGGCTTTAATCTTACATTTTCTAATTACATCGGCATTCTTCATGAAAGGTGGTGTGGCCTCACACCACTAACAACCTCCCAAAGATCTTGGCCTTACAAATAGGATTCTATACTAGTATTCCAATAATTATAGTTGTTGCTATTGAGCTTCTCGAGTCCATTGGTTGTGCTCAAACGATCTGTCATGACTTCAGGGTCTCGAACTAATTGGACCAACGATCTTTCCGTCCACTAACAACCTTAACTCTGATACCATTTGTTAAGTCTAAAAGGATGACAGAGCGATCAAAACAAGACACTTTATGATATTATGGAAATAATACAAGCACTCACAAATGTAAATTTCTTGACTCAATGAAAACACTACACTTGTGGACACAAATTACTCTTACATCTTGGATACTCTTATTTATCTTGGATGATCTTATAACAATATCATAGTCTCTATTTATACTAGTCATCTGTTCAAATGGACGATGAGGATTAAAATGATCTAACGATTAGGAGAGACTCTGTAGAGTTCTCTAAGAATAATGTTAAGAATATTTCCTTATATATTTATATAGAAAATTATAGACAATGTTCCAAAACTTACACCACAAAATCTAGAAAAAAATATCTGAGGATAAATCAAAATTTTGGACTTGGACTTGCTTTTGGATTTGGACTTGATGTAAACCTTAACAAACCTGTCGAAAACCAAGGGCTCAAATATGCTCGAGATCAAACAAAATGCTAGAGTAGCTCAGCTTATAGAGCAGAACATGATGGACGGTCAGTATTCAGAACAACCTAATCTTTCGATGGACCCTCAAAGGGTGAACGACCTAATCTTGTCATGGTGGTACCCAATATATGGCAAGCTCGTGTAGGTTATTGAGAAATTTTACTCGTAGGATTGAAGATAGACTTCTTTTCCTTTTTCTAATTCCTGTCTTGTATTGTTATCGTAAGATCTAGTTAGCTGATCCCTTGTCCCAAATAAAGGAAATATGTCATGGTACATCGACACTTAAGTGTGTCTACTTAAAATCCATGGTCGAGATTATAATGTAAGAAGTTGTATTATGAGAATTGAGTCAAGTTGATAGTAAAGATCTCTTTATGAATTGGTCATCGCAAGAAGTATTTCCACAATATGATTTAGTCTCCGCCGATGATTCATAGTAGACGTGGTTTGGTGTATTGAGACACATGTTGTCAAACCAATAAAGATATTTATGATTACGCTCACGTATCTATTATCTTCAAGAACTATGTACTAAGATAGGATGACTTAGGTGTGTCAGTACACAATGTTGGTCAAACCAACACAGATCTTTATGACTAAACCAACATATCTGATATCTTCATGAACTATGTATAAGATAGGATCGACCATCAAATAGTTTTTGCTTGATTGTATTGGAATCAACCACAATGGAAGCTGTGGCCGGATGGGTAGGAGTTATGTCACTGCTGCCATCGGCTAGCCAAATTTCAGCCGAAGATGTGTACCTGAAGTTCGAGTTCACTTACCCAAGTCACGATCCAAGTTTACCAGCATGTTCATCTACAAACTGAGGCGGACATTAGATTTGCCAAAAAATTTGTTCACTGAAATGCTGGCATCACTGCTTACGGTGTGGACATTTAAAGTTGATGATTAACTCCGCTTCGCCATCACTACTGATAACTGATCAACCTTACTGATGCTTGCTTATATATCAGTAGTAGCCGGGGTAGGAATGATGTGTGTTTTTGTTTGTTTGAGCTTTTATGTTGTTCAAATTAGCTATATCATGTATACAGATGCATTTCCCGTCAGACTAGTGTTTGCTGATTGGAACTAGTTGTGACTACACCTTTTAATGGTGTTTTTGTTTATGCTGCATATAGCTAGAGGTGAAACATAACATTACCTTTGATCCTTTTTCATTTATAGCTTAATAATTTCTCTATCGAGTTTTTGCACAAGTCAAAAAGTTCTCTATGTTTCTGAAACACCTCTAACAGAATAGCAGCAAAGCATAGAGCACGGTGCCATCCAAACTGTAAAAACAAGATAGCAAACTGCAGGAAGAAAACAGGAAATCTAACATACAGAGCAACTTGTGAAGCCTCGCCCATCTGAAGCAACTCAGATGGGAAAGGGTTATATGAACAGTAATAGCATCCCCTTGGCTAGCTCGAGAAAGGGATGTCAACAAGAGCATGCTCACTTGCTCCACCACCACTACAGTCATTCAACAAAATCAATGAGGCATTCTAAACATATTGTCATGAGGATGAACTTGATGCAAAGCAAAACCGCACAGGGTTATGCAGCATGAGATTACCGATAAATCCTCTTCTGTCGCATCAACATTTCCATTTCCAATTGATCCAGGGTTCCTACTCACAATCTTCTACCATACTTGGGTTCAGGTGATTCCGTCCGTGGTACAACAAGTGGCTCAGGCATAGGCGGTGTTTTCGGTTCACCTTGCACAGTTGGTCCCATCCTGCATCAGGTACTTCGTCAACAGGCCCAATTTCGTTGATCGTCTCTTGTTCAACCATCTTCGCCGTCAAATAACGACAAAGAGCGAGCACAAAGAGTGCTAATCCAACAACTATAGACCAGACCCCTACTTGGCTGGACGATAACGTTAGGAATCCGTGTGAGAGAGAAGACCATAATGTCGACCAGGTGCCAACGCGAGATGCCCCCAAGACTGCAGGCCGAGAAGCATCATCATCTGATGTAGGACAGGCATTGCGATCATCAGCGGCAAAATTGTCCTCGAACGAAATGCCATCGGCGGTTCTTGGAACACCGCCCGATACGGGAAAGTCTGCAAGATCAGGCACAGATGCAACATCGACGATGACAACAGTTGGAACGCCACCAAGGGATTGTGGACAGGTTGCAAGATCAGGCACAGATACCCGATCGTATCAACTGATTGTAGAGAGGTCGCAAGATCAGACGCAGATGCACCATTGCCGACACCAGCTCTCGAAGCACCACCAGATAGTGGAAAGACCGCAAGATGATCAGGTGCAGATGCCCGATCGTCGATCACAGCATCAACTGATTGTAAAGAGGCCGCAAGATCAGACGCAGATGCACCATCTTCGACTGCTCTGATTTAATCACCACAAGATGCGGGAGAGCTGCGGCGATAAACGCCTCCAGATGGACCATTGTGGACGAGAACGACATCAGGGGTCCGAGCATTACCACCAGACCTTCCTCGACAGTACCACCGTTCGACGACAACGGCATTGGTTCCAGAATCTACCGCAGCGTAAGAAGCTCTGCCACAGGATGAGAAGAGAGAGGAAGAGAAGGGAGAGGCGGATGTGATGAATCGCCATTGACAATGGTGAGATTGCTCTAGGGTTCAGGTATTCGAGTGGGAGAGGGTTTGAATTGGAATCGAAGTCGACGGACGTTTTTGGAGGGAGGAGCAAGCACCGTACCGCGGATTGAGTAAAAAGGAATGTCACGGTCACGGATAATCCTCTGTCGAATCTTTATGCATACTCTCCTTCTTATGGGTTAGATAGAGATAATCTTTATTTTTTTTTCTTTTTCTAAATTTAAGATAATAATTATTAAAGAAAATATTTTCTTTATCATAAAATTTATTCCCTTTATCTCATAAATTTTATAACGGCATATATTTTGATGTTTAATTTGAGAGATCAAAAATCATTTTCTATAAATTATTGTGAGTTTTAATTCTGAATAAAAAGAATAATTATTTGATATCATTAAGTAAAAGAATAAAATATCTCGAAGTATGTGTCATTGTAAGAATCATGGGACAAAAGGAGTAATATTAAACATATACTTTTGGAGGGTTTTTTTTATCAAATAATGTATGATTCTCACGTTACATATATGTGGTTAAATTACGTAAATTAAACTATCATTGATATTTAACGATAACTGTGAAAAACAACATTTGATCATAAGACATTGATCAAAATTAATTTGTCTCGATAAATATGAAAATAAAACTATCACAAGATAAATGGAACGGATGAAATATATAATATCAAAAAAAAATCCGATGACAAATAAATAGAATTGTCGAAGGACTACACAGAGAAAACATAAACATCGGAGGATATAGCATTTCCCCAACTTTGCACCAAAAAAACGAAAACATTATTTATTAATTTATGCTCGCAAGATCCATATGTTAGAGTGTTAATTTGCATAGGATATTCAAGAGGAGGGAGTGAATTGAGTATCAAAGGATTTTCAAACTCTTTTACACTTTTCAAATGAGAAAGGTCCAGGATTTTAGGAAACCTCAATCTTTCTCAACATATTTGCTTGGTTATATGTCATTATCAACTTATTGTTTATTTGTTTGCGGAGTGATCATGAAAGTAGTAGAGAGAGAGAATACAATGTTTATACTGGTTCGTTCCTTATCAAAATTATGGACAAGAGATTTACATCCAGTACCCAATGGAATTTTTAAGAAACTTTGCACTATGATCGCATTCACTAATACACACCGTTCTTTCTCTCCTTCATCAATCCTCCAGATCAATGTCATAAAACTCCTGTATCACCAACACCCTGATAACATAGTCAATATCAATTATAACTTGTATCAATCCCCTAGGCGTCACCCTAACTACACCTTGTTCTTATCCTGGATTAAGCCTTAGCACCTTTAGTTCTATCCTCCATGTTAAAACTCTCGTATCCTCAACTTCAATCCCCTGTACTAACATCTCGTACTTATTTGGTTCTTTGTCTTCTGGATTGTAGTCCTTGGAATGGGACGCTTGTTCACAACAAGAACTAGTTCTTCCTCTAGTTCGATCTCCTTGAACCAAAAAAGTCTTCTTTATCAACTCTCCAATCAATCAGTAACAGCTTCTATGCGTGATTGTTGTGTGTCAACTCCAAAACATCAAATGATCGTTGTCTTTGGCTTATGGATGTTTCTGGAGATAGATTGAACCTTTATGGATGATAATTTGGCTCTTAATTCTTCGATTACAATAAGATGGATACGTTGTGCAAGCAATCGATGTCTTTGATCCCTGATGATGATCTTCCTTTTATAAAACTCTAGGAATCAACAAATTTGGATTTCCATCTTTGTTTGGACAGTAATCACATCTTCTTTCCATGCTTAGGCCTTCAAAATTTTCATATCAATAAAATAATCCAAAATCTAATTTTTGTAGTAAATATTTGAATTTCGCTCAATATAATGTTAGTGCATAAATAAAATATTCAGAATAAACAATATGGACTTAACAAACTTAGCATTAACACCAAAATAAGAAGTTTTCATGTTTATGTCGTATTTATGGAAGCTGGGGAAGGCTTGAGCCTTGCATACTCCTATCTCAATTTTGATACCAACGGGAAGACCCGGGTCTTTCTGTGCTTTTTTAATAATCTATACTCAAGATCAATTTGTTCAATTAATGTTATCATCAAAATATACAAACTCAACATAAAGGCTCCTAATTTTATTGCAAACATTGTATGCCTTTTCAAAAAATCGGATATCTGGACCGACACAAGGATTTTTAAGAAAAAGATTTAGAGTACTCGCATTAGATTATGTAAAACAGAGAGTTTAAAAAAAGGAAAGAAAGTGTAGTAGAGTGAAATATATGTGTCGGAGTGTATGCTTAAGCTGTTAAATGGAATTTGAGATTAAAATAGTCATAACCAAATATGCTTGGGCATGAAAACATATAGAAGGATTAGGTTTGTGAGCTTAGATATCTAATGGTGGATTTGAGTCAGAACCAACTCGGTAATATCTACGGTCACACAAGAAAGCAACGAACCAGCTTGTTAGACAAGACAATATGCCTTAGAAATTAGTGATAAGTAAAACAACTCTGAAGAAGTCATCAATATAGTAGAGTTTAAGAATCGGACAGAATTCATCAATCACCCAACAGATTTTCTATATTAATTTCGTATATCAATTTTATTTATAGTTTTAATATAATAATTTATCATATTCATATATATGTTTAATATTTTTATATACAATACATAAGCCTCTAATTGAATTTTTTATTATTAAAACCTATTTTTTTATAAAAAAATCATTTTTTTATTGAACTTAAATATTTTTTACGTGCATTATTTTATTTTAAATTATAGTTATTCAGTTTTTATAATTATAAATGATTCAAAATAATGATAAACATGGTATAGGGAGTGTATGCTTTATTTCCTAGAAGTGGAGAATTTGAGTAGGAATAAGGAATGGGACGGGGATAAGAATTGAGAATCCATTACGTGGGTTATTTTTCGCAAAAACGCCTATATATAGGAATAAAAAATCACATAAAGAATCCACTAATAATGCTCTTAGTAGCTTCTACAAAATTGGCCTCCTCAGCGTATGCCTCATCTACCTCAGCAGAGAATATCATTTTCTCATTTTGGCTTTTCTCGGACTTCTCAGGCTCATCAACCTGAAACCCATTTGTTTCCTTGGTGATTTTTTTTCTTCACTTTTTACAATGTATGATATTTTCATGCAATGGTGGGTGCAAGAGAAGAAAGAGAAAAAAAATATATAAAGAAAATCGTGAGCTTTTTTTGGATGTAGTTGTTGGACGGTTGTCGGAGGCAATGCGAGAAGCTACTAGGAAAATATATGTAACGAAGAGTGCAACCCGAAAAACACGAACTTGAGACTTAGAGACATTGATATCAACTATATTTAAGGATTTATTCGTTTCCTCTTCGTAAACACGAAGATCGCTTAGGTTATCGACAAACAATACTTTAGGATATAACTAAGTCTCTCGTGGAAAATACGGGAAGCGATCCTGAAAAAATCCCCTTGTAATCTTTTTGAAAAGTTGAGAGAAATTGGTATTAATTTGTGGAGATTTTCTTTGATAATTGAAAGTATTGATGAAAGTGATGAATGCATTGTGTTTGAATCTGATTTAGAATGTAGAATATATAAGAAAAGTTGTTCCAAATCCGAAGAAACATATTGGTAGATGAAAAGATATAGTTTTTCGAGGAAAAACTGTTGATCACGGGCCGTAGCAAGAGCATCACGGGCCGTAACTAAGGCTATTTTCACTGCTTTGCTATGGCATGATTTGTCACGGGCCATATGACCAAGTGGTAACGGGCCGCAACTAAAGCATTTCCACAAGCATGCTCTCGGCATGTATTATCACGGGTCATGATTAACATGCAAAGTTAGGGTCATGACGATCTCTTTAAAGCATAAAACACCTAAAAATTTAGTGTGGGGTTTATCCAAAAAGAGTATACGCGCATCTGGAGCTCGATTTATCAAAGCCAAAGCCAGACCCAGGCCCGGCTAGACTCGACGAGTACGTGTGTGTGTTTTAGAAATCTTCATGCCTTACCAATTAATTCAACAGAGACTATCTAAAAAACATCTTATATATGCTCATTCTACTTTCCACAGTATCCATGTGAATAAAAGTTTCCGAACAACCTTTGTTCTCTTTCATTTCATTTATACAAGTTTATATATAAACTTGTTTTTTCATCACACTTTTATGTCACATGCTATGTAACAATATTAAGTTCCAATAACAACATTTAAGAGAGCAATATTAATATAAGTAAGGTGAGTGAGAGTCAACAAATGATTGAGGAGGAAGAATGGGACAACAAATATCAGATGGAGACATTTATGTCTTTTATTCAAGTATCTAAATATAAATTATCCTTTCATCGGATGTGCGTCGCTACTTTTTGAATATTAAATTGTGAGTGAAACTTGCCTTAAGTATATTAGTGCAATTTTCAATAATGTATATGCAATCAATTCAATGAAACTAACAATATAAAAATGAAGATAATATAGAGAGAAGTATAGAATTCTTATCTATCCCACAAACAATATACATCCCTCCTTATATAAATAAAGTATAAAAAAGTATATCAAAGATATTTTCTTAAAAGATAAGATAATATAATATCATATACGTTAAATGTCGACAATACTTACAACAAATATTTTCTTTTCCCCAAGGATATTCCCGTAATTTAAGATAGATTATTAGGAATAAATATGGTGATGCTGGTCCTTTGCTTGAAAGATTTAAAAGAGTGCTTTTTCCAACCAAAAAAAAGAAAAAAAGAGAAGATTTTCATTTTCTTCTAGTTCCTTATATCTTGTAGGAGTAATAGTCTCTATTGTTAGTTAACTGATCCCTTTACTTAAATAACAGGATATATTATGATATACATGTAGATGTGATGAACCTGTACAAAGATGTTTAGGACAATATCATAGTCTCTTAATCCTCATATATTGAAGAAGGTTCCTGTGTAATTACCATGAAACTATATAAACAAGAATCGACATCAAATCGATTTTGCTTGACTGTACTGGTATCGAATACAATGGCAGCTGCAGCCGAATGGGAAAGAGTCACGGCACTGCCGCCCTCGACGAGCCATATTTCAGCGGAAGATGAGTACCTAATCCCAAGTTCAACAGCACGTTCATCTTCAAAGTGAGCCGGACGACGGTTTTGGATTTGATCACAGAAGGAATGTTCACTGAAATGCTGGCATCATTGTCTGATTTCTTTGAAACAAAACCACAGAATGCGGAATCAATGGCAATCTTATGTGTTAGATATACATTAATAGGGTTTTCTACCATCGGTTCGGATTTCTGATGCAGTTGATTTTTCGACGTGGTATCAGGGGAAGTGTTGATATGCTTATATGGGTTGGGCCAGTCCTCGCTGCCCTTTTCCACTTCCCGGTCTCCATCGAAGACGAGGTAGACCAAGGGATAGGCATCATCCATGGTTGTCAATTCTCTTACTAGACATGCTTATCTACTTGTTGATCTTTTCTATGGCGATAGACCTGAATCTTCACCGATATCCCATCATGTCCCTCATCTTCTAGTTTAGTTAGAAGTTGATTTATGTTTTCAAGTGTAAGGCATTTCTGTGTATTGACAGGCCATTAGTTGGTTTAGTTGTTTTTAATCAAGTCGAAGACACCAATGGTAAATCTGTGCCGAGATTAATATATGTAATACCAATGGTTAAATCTTGTTGGATGCGTGCAACTCATAACAGCATGGCATGTTCATTGTTAACTCTCTTTACTAGAGGTTGGCCTTTAGTTGAGTTTTTTCCCAAATTTCTTGACTGTACAACCTTGTGAAAATGTTGAGGGTATAACGATATTAGAACTTCGCATCACAAGATAATAATAATAAAAAAAAAAAAACTTCGTAGTTGTAGCAAAAAGTAAGAGTTGAAGGTCTTACAACCAGAAACCATGAAGAACAAATTTATAGTATAAGTGTATAACTCTTCATCCCCTCGACAATCCTATATGAATGTATCGAGTTGGGATCCTTGTCATGATAAGGGTCTCCTGCATCTACTAAACAACTAATTGATACCTTCGTCTTCAAGCGATCACCCTGATATCAGCTTCAACAACCAATCGAAGCACCCACCAACGCATGATGTCTCTTCGACTTTCCCTGGAAGCATCTTTACTTGATATCTGAGTTGCATCTTCGTGTGAACACCTCGTTCAACGGACTTAAGATGCTAGATCTTTTCCCACATAATACCTCTTGTTTCATTGCTTATTTCCTGGTTTTCTTCTTCGATTGCTTAAGAGTCTTGTCAAATCAAGAAGAGAAAAGTACGCCCTTGCTGTATATGCTTGATTGAAGATCAGCTCTTGTGTTCGAGTCGACAGGTGAACAACAGTAGAGATAGTGTCTGTGAGAACATGAAACTATTAGTTGAGATTTGATCTAGGAACCATGAACCTATTAGTCTCTATTCTGCCAAGTGGAACCAGCGTAAACAGGTATCTCATCGATTTTAATTGGAACGAAGACGTTCTGTAAATACAATTCTGTAATCTTTGTGCATGCAAATGACGAATATGTACAATTTGAGCATTAGCATCCTCTAAATTTCTAGTTCTCTGTACAATGAAGAAAGCGAGGGGCTGGGAAAGATAAGATACAAAAGCTCCGTTTCTCCTAACGTAGCACTACTTTGCTTTGCTCTGACTCCCTCCTAAGAACTCGGCTACCTACAAAACCCTCAATAAGAATGAAAGAATATGAAGTACTGGTAAAGCTTATCTGGTGCTCCGTAACTGTCAAAAATAGGCTAGCTATTTCTTATAAACCTAAATAAGGATAATCTGCTGCCGGGACCATCAATGTGGATCGAAAAATAATGGAAAGAATTTTCGAGAAGAGAACCAAAAGGTTGGATGCACATAGCAGCATCGCGTTGAATGTAGTTGGTGGAGGCATCTTCACATGGCAGCCTCATTCTTGTAAAAACTGGAAGGCTGCATTCTCGAGTAGTCGAGCAGGAGGCCTTATTCCAGTGAAGTCCCTCTCTTGCATCGATCCTGTTATGTCGTCAATCGAGAAGGGAATGCTGCAGTTGAGCGCTAAGTTAGCATAATCATCCCTAAAATAAAATTTTGCGCTCTGAACAACATTGATGGTAAGAGTGTTTCTGACCTAGGAATGTCTTCCAACAAACACGAGTCATTAGCTTCCCCTTGAGAGTCATCACCATCATCTGTCATCAGTTCTTTCATCCTCGAAATGACCTGAGCAGTCCATTTGAAGTGGTAAGTATACATAACACTCAAGAAAATCCAGCAAGGATGTCGCGAAAAAATACCACACGTGAAGCACTTACATCTGGAGGTATGCTGGGGGTTTCTTCGTCATCATCCGATAACAGTGTAAATAGTCTATCAAGCTGGTGAACACTCAATACCTGAAATCAAACTCGGGGGTCATTGAGAGCCTCTAAAACTATAAGCAACTGCCATTGAAGATGGAAAAGGGGGAACTGGAGTATTAGGGACTGTGAGAGAAATACAGGGCAAAGGTTATTGGTGAGGTCATCGTAAGTGAAACTGGACTTCGGTTGTATAACCTGCGGAATAGGGAAAAGGACGAAAGAAGATAAATCAAATAGAATGTAGGAAAATTCAGACTGGCACCAAAACTCATAAGTCGGACAAGCATCTGAAACGGAACATTACGAAAGGCAGAAAGTAGAACTAAATATCTTTACATATGTTGGAGTATAAGCACGAGGAATAATGAACGTACCAAGAACCCAACCGCTTGCCTTATGTGCTTGAGTTCATCCCACGACGAACCTACATACTGCAATATGGTCAAAAGTTTCACTTAGCAAATCATCACTGCATATAGCAGTCAACAAAGACACAGCATAAAATATTGTTTGCTGATAATTAAATTTAGAAGAGCTTAAGTGCTGAGTAGATATCCATTGTGAAGGCATTATCAGCCAATTTGTAGTATCAAGTCAAATATGAGAATGATTCCAAATGCAGTTAGAGATATGGACGTTGCTATTGTTGTTCTACGGAGTAAATTTTCTCGAATTGGAAGCAAAAAGTGAGTGCAAGCACCACTTCCACCAAAGCCTGGCCTTAGATAAATTGACCACTTTTCTAGATATTATGTTAGATCAGGGAGGGATTATTGGAGTACCTCTTCCGTTGCTTGACCACACCACGCTTCCAGTTGATCCAATCCGGACTTGACATATTCTCCATCACTGAATGAATACTGGTGTCGTTGCAGGAGACTAAAACATACATTGAGCGCATTAACTCATTACTGATGAAACATTATCATGTCTTAAACTGTACAATTAATGGCGCTTGATGGATCATAAACACAGTACCTATTTAGAAGTTGGACATTTATGTGTGAAAATATCTGCGAGAACGTTTTCTGGGCAAGCATAGGAGGTACCTGAGAGAATAATAAGAGTAAGCTAATGATAAAAGAACGTTGATACAAATCACTATTTTAGAACTAGAGAAGAAGAAACGTACAAAATTATCTTTCAGGGTGACAAGAAGTATGTTAAGGCAATCAATGACACTCTGCCATTGATTAGGTGGAGGACTGTCATCACCAAACTGCTCAGATTGTGTTCTTGGTGCCTACATTATACCAGATTAGATTAGGTCAAGAGACAGATACTTTCAATCTACTAGTAGTAAATAACATATCTGCGTTGTCCAAAGAATTGTACGAAGCATAACTTGTTCAAAACGTGGAAGTAACTCAATTGATTAAAATAATACTCATGATGATTAGTTAAATAATAGAAGTATAATGGAAGTATTTCAAGGTTTCAACCATATAAGATAGAAACTAGAAAGATTTCGTACCTTAACACAAGAAGAAAGAAAAGGGGACAACTCCTTTTTCAGATTATCTCTAATGATTCCATATATCTTCTCAACATAGGCTGTGAGCTGCTGCTTAAAAAGCAAAGCAGGGTACTTGGCCTCAACAGAACGAACTATATCAACCGGAAGGTTGGCGGAGGATCTAAATCCCTAAAATAATAAGAGCATCACAAAGAAACTCATTTTCAAGGACTGTTAAAATACCTCTAGATACTAAAAAGATATGTGCACATGGAACAAATCACACAAATTAGTATATTCATTCTCACTTCTTAGATATGACATTTGAGTAATTAAATATGAGAAGAAATTCCTAAAAGGGATCTGAGTATTGATTGCTGTATTACTTGAGTCATTCTCCCCAAAAATGATGTCGGCTGCGGAGGTTTCTGATTTGCAGCTCCCCCCTGTGCACTACTTGTCTTCATAGTGCGTTGCAACAAGAATAGCAATGTAGATGAATTGGACAACCAATAGGCCATATGGTTATTATCATCCTCTTTCTGCACCAAGTTGCAAAAAAGAAAAAAGAAAAACAGACCAAATTTTAAACTCTCGGAACACTTTTCAGCTCCAGATAACGTATGGCTTACTAATCTGGATACATCAACAATATTTTCATGAAGCTTGAAAATGCAAGAGTTTACTCAGAACAGTCAACCAGGAAAAAAACACAAAGCACACCTCAATTGCTGACCCAATCAACTGAATGAGACGATCAAACACATTAGTTTTATCCATTTCAAACGACTTCCAATGTAGAAGACACTTGTAAATGGTGAACGCAGCAACTGGTTTCCCTTGACTAAAACCAAGATCCTCGGCTACACAGTTGAGGAGGATACTTAAACTCTCCTGCATAAACATTCACCATTTTCAGAGCCGCACACTTAATATCAACACAAGAGTAAAAAGGGAACCTGAAAAGAGAATAAAAAAGTATTAATCATAGGCATTCATAATAGGTAAGTTCTTGCACTTACACGCTGTCTCTCATCTAGTGATTTCCTGAAAGATTCTGAACCGAAACCTTTCTTAGGAGTTGTACTGGGGGTTTCCTGAAAAATAAACATTGATTTCCATGTTCAAAGACATGATATCACGTCAGATACAAGGGCAAAAGCTAGATACACATATGCATACCTCATTTGCCATTTTCATTTGATGACCATTTTCCAGTGGCTACAGGCGATGTCGCAGGTAAGAACAAAGTTATTAGTTATTACATTAAAAAATCCAACAGAAAGAAAAAGAAAAAGAACATAAATAAATAAATAATCCCTCATCCTAGTTTGAACTTTACCAATTGATCAGATAATTTAATCGTAGATGATTTCAGCAATGTTTGCTGCCGCAGAATCTGGTCCTCGGTCTCTATATCAGAAAGCTTTTCCTCGAGCCTGAAGACAGTGGACGGTTAGAAATCTATAGCCTCAAGAGGCTACATAAAGGATGTGAGATCAATTAAAAGTAAAAATCTTTCTAACGAAAAATAAGGAAATTATGCCAAGTAAAGTATGAATACTGACACAACCTTTGCATGGAAGTCTTCAGCTCAATTATTTTAGACTCCGCATCCAGCACCTGTTTCAACCTTTCTTCACTGATTTTGTGTGTTTCTTCATATTTCTTCTCAGCTTCATCAATTTTGTTCTCCAACGAACTCACCATTGCCTGTAAGTGCAGTGAAATGAATTTTATGTTACTTAAACCAATGCTCGGTGAGGAATTCGACTGAAGCATGAACTATCTGTTGACAGGTACTTACCTTAAGATGTTCGTTTTCAGTTGTAAGCTTGCTTATCAATTCATGGTCAATACCAGGAACTCCCGTTACTAATGCCTGTGAGTAAGATGATCTTCAAAGATTCATTTAACCACGAGAGAAAATCTGTATATAGCCTAAAGTAAACTTGTCTACCTTCAGCTGCTCATTTTCAGCAGTAAGATTGCTCATCAACTCCTGTTGAGCAGCCGGAGATTCCATTATTGAAGCCTGTGAATGCAACAATCAGAAGCGGGCAGAAGGTTAATGGTAGTTCACATGGTCTCAAAAGTTCTTCAATTGGTGGTATTGTCGGAAACTTGGAATGCCTGTAATGTAGGTTAGTGTCATTATTATTGTTCTTACCCATTTCAGGTTCATTATCTAGACTATTTATTTATATTTTTGTCTTTTTAGCTCTGTTAACTTATTTCCATCCAGAGTCTTTGTCTAATCCTGATAAATATATGAAATGTTGCATTCTTAATAAAATTTATCTCGTTCTCTTTCAAAAAACTTTGATTTTTGTATCTATCTATTTTTTGTTTTTCTACTGCATGTCTATGCCCTCTCTGTTTTGCCTACTATCTTCTTATTGTTACTATAGATCTGACTTTTTGTTGTCGTTTTTGTTACAAGCTATGCCTGAATCAAACAAAATGAACGGAAGGAAGGTGGAATTAGAGTACAGTGATCCTCCTTGATATCTTCAACTGTAACCTTAGATCAATAACAAGTGCGAAATATCTTGTACCTCAGGCTGCTCAATCTCAGTGATAAACGTGTTTATCTGGACCTGATGAGTGACAGGAACATCAGGCAAAACAGAAACCTCTTGTGTAAGAGGAACTTGCTTTGCAGCTTCCTTGGCGGCTTCAAGCTCCATGATAAGCCCCGCCTTAGTTTCCTGAAATTCAATCTGCAGCTCCAGTAAAGCTTGGTTCAATTTAGCATTTTCAAATGATTTATCTTCTTGCTCTGCGGCTTTCTTGGCAGCCTCAAGCTCCATGACAAGTCTAGCCTTTGTTTCTTGAAATTCAATCTGGAGCTCCTGTAAATCTTGCTGCAGTTTAGCATTTTCATGCATTTTATCTTCTTGCTCTGTCGCCTTTTTGGCAGCCTCAAGCTCCAGCACTAGTCCAGCCTTTGTTTCTTGAAATTCATTCTGCAGCTCGAGTAAAGCTTGTTGCAAGTTAGCATTTTCTCGTGATTTTTCTGCTTCAATGTCCGCCTACATGGAACAACATCATCACTTCAGCCAATGAAGAAAAGAATCCGAAAATGACATACACCTTTCAGAAACTTGTGTGGTTTGAAGATTGAAAATCCAATGGCTAGAAGTTACAAGAAAATAAAGTAAAGGAACACATAATCAATTGCTAAGAACATCAAAACCTAACATAGCAGAACCATACGTTCATAGGAATATATGGTAAGGTGAACTGGGGCAACGTATGCCATATCGAATTGAATGGCAATGTGAATCCAGTAGAAAATATCATTCAGTGACCGCAAAACGGTCACTACAGTATCAAGGGTGACCTCATTTTCCACTCATAGTGAGTCCAGGTTGGCCCTCGGAGAGAAGAAGAATAGCGGATCAATGAGAAGGGACACCATTATAGCAGCATAAAATACTGTAGACCAAATACGAGCAGTCCTTCTGCTAGGATTCAAGATATAACCCTTCACACACCCATAATCCTCGGCTTTTTGGAAGGGGAGAACTCGAAGTAGATCGTTGGAAGATCACACGACGATACCTGGGAGGAGGCTTTTGGTTGGATTTCTTTGCAGCTTTGCCTCTTCCACAGGTATGAACAATGACTTGTTTCATATGTTTGTTCGCTCGACTGTATGAACGTATGGTAAGGTGAACATCACCAGCATATGGTGAATTAGATATCAGGATGCACACATAAACTTAAAGAAAATCACACTGCATCGTGAATGCAATAGAAAGTTGGAGTCTTGAAAATTTATATATGACACATGCATAGGATGACCACGACAAGTTTTACCCTCAAGCGTTTCTCCAGCTCCAGTTGACAAGTTAGTTCCTCAACTTGCTTCTCAAGCTTAACCTTGGCATCTTGGAGAGCAGCTGTCTCTTTCGCAGCCTGCAGATCAGATTATGACCCCTTTTCAGAATTGAATTCACTTTACTCGAGTATTATCATGTTTAGACAAGTCTCCTTAAGATAGTACATTGACAAATAACATACAAAAAGACACTGTTCTGAACAAAAACATCCAAAAGCACCGGAACAGGGAAACTGAGGGGAGAAGACAAGGTTACCATTTTAAGTTTCCGTAACTCTCTTACTGCCATGCGTCTTCTCCAAGCACATTGCATACAGATTGCAGATCTCCTTTTCCTAATGTAGTTGCATCGAGCAAGGTACCTCCGGCAGTGCGACTGAGATAGGAATCAACTCATCATCAAAGCAAACGATAAGCGTCAAATGCACTGAAAGCCCATCATTATTTTTCTATGTGAAAGGTAGAATGACATTGAATCATACATATCAACCAGTCATGGTAATAAATAATACTGTTGTTACCTGAATAAAAACCGCTGCTCTTGTCCTTCTCCTAAAATAGAACTCATTACGAGCTGCCATGCCACGCATGCAAGTTTGAACAACAATAGCTGACCAGCACTGCTGTGTGTAAGCCTTCCTAGCAAGATACCTGCGTAAGTCCTTTTGGATTATCACAGATGCCGCTTCTCTCCTCTTGTGCTGAAACATTCGGCGACCAACTTGTCCTGTCACCAATGAATTCCAACATATAAATGAGGACCAATGAATTCCAACATATAAATGAGGCTATTGAGCTCAGAAACACGCATCAAGCAGGAAAAAGCAGCACAAAAGCTTGAGTTCTTCTTTGTCAGAAAACCCTTGCTCTATTCATCCCATTTTAATCTCAACGGCTGGCAGGAAACAAGCTTCGAGACAAGATTTGACTTGTCACAAGACAATCAAATGACATCCATTGCACAAATTTTAATTCATGAAAAGAAAGTTTACGTTTTACTCGCACAAAAGAAATTCTTTTTGATTATCATCAACGAGCATACTGAATACTACCAGTATACAAGTGTTGCAGATCTTTTAAGGGCCAAGAGAGTATTTTCTTAGAAGGAATTGTTGTGCTTCAAGAGAATATTTTTGCAACAGTAAATATAACAACTATCTAGTCGGACAGTTACGATTGCATCT
Organism: Drosera spatulata; assembly: GCA_035668315.1. Classification (NCBI taxonomy): domain Eukaryota; kingdom Viridiplantae; phylum Streptophyta; class Magnoliopsida; order Caryophyllales; family Droseraceae; genus Drosera; species Drosera spatulata. The sequence goes on from JAOVYX010015260.1 coordinate 20,273, forward strand.
AGTTCACGACTTTGGCTGACCATATACAGCTCATTCCGATCTCCTTTTGCTGAAGAAGCCTACGTTATTCAAAAGAGCTAAGGCAATGGTACCTCTACAGAGAGCTTGAATCTGTATTGCAGATATTCTCAACAAGATGAAGTTCTTGCGGGCATAGTAAGATCGAAATTTCCTTTGAATAACAGTAGCTGATATTCCTAACACCTCAGTCCTTCGAGTATCAAGTTCTGCCATCTGGCCTGCTCGGAGAAACACTTTTGTTTTACCAATCTGCCACAAATAAGTAGCAAGTCAAACCATTTTCTTCATAGATCTTGTTGACTACACTAGAAGAAACGGTTTATAAATTGTTAAACATGCCGGATTCAGGATGAACTGTGGATAAAGCGTCTGAGATGGGATGCGCATTTTATGAGTAGAGTAGAATGAACACTTGTGTAGAGATGATCAGTAACAAAGAAAAGGGAGGTTCGTGAGGTGGCCCCATCTTGGACTTCACCGCTAGATGACGATGATTATAATGACTTGCGTTTTTTCTGTTATGAGGTGAATGATAACCCCACAGTATTTCAACTACTCGCAACTGAGAATAAGTTTCCAAGACTAGCAAGGTACCTGATAACCCTGAAGCTGTGCCTTCCCTAGAATCCTGTTACAAGCATCGATCTCATCACAACTAAAAAGACGTGAATGAAAGGTGGATCAAGTTAGTAGCGTATACAGTAGAAAGACTAACTAACATGCACGCATACACGCGCTTGCAAGCAGACACAATTAAAAAAAAAAAAACAAATTGTAGGAGATAAAAAAAGAAAGCTAAGAGAGCAGAGCACCTTCCAGTCAAAACTTCAGGCGCAAGAATCTTGAAACGACTCCGAAATTCATCAAATGTCCTTCTTGTAGGATATCCGGCACAGCTTATGCTTATAGCTTCCATGACACCCTGTAGAAGATAGAAAATTCATATTAGCATCACAAGCATCATATATATCAGAAAAGATATAAGAAAGATATCCAAGTCAAAGTAACCAGCTTAAATAGCAAATTACCCCACAACGAAGTTGCTGGAGAACATTAGCATTCTCAAATATTGCAGGCTTAAGAAGAGTATTTGGCTTTACACAACGAACATAATGTGGCTCTGTTGCATTAAGCGTCTCCAACAATGATTGCAATTGGTGCTGAATATTGAAGAAAAACACTAGTCATTACGTTTTTCCAGTCTGAATGAATGACCTTAAAAATAAAATAGAATGATATCCTTTTTGTGTACATTAGTAACTCATAATGTTGGATCATATCACCTGGCCTGTAGAACAAGTTCTAAAATTTGCAATTTGCTATACAAAAATGCATTCATCTTATTACTCGGATGATTGCATTTCGTCATAACAAATTGTATCATCTTATCACTTCAGATTTGATAAAACTTTGTCTTGCTCACAATCACCTCAACAAGGAATTTGACACCGAAATAGAGTTGAAGCAAAGGTTGATTACCGATTATTAACAAACAAACAACAAACAACAACAAATCAAACTTTTATCCCATCAAGTGGGGTCGGTTACATGAATACGACGGCGCCATTCCAATATGTCATGTACATCATCTTCTATAAAATTATGATAGGCCATATCATACTTCAAGGTTTCTCTAATGGTCTTTTTACGTCTCTCTCGTCCTCTTTTGACATATGCTAACTCCCAAATTTCACATCTCCTAACAGAAGTTGTGACTGGTTTGCGTTTCATATGACCATATCATCTTAGTCGTGACTCCCTCATCTTATCTTTTACTGGAGTCACATCCACTTTCTGTCTGATAACTTCATTTCGTATCCTATCTATTCTTGTATGTCCACATATCCACCTTAACATTTTCATATCGTTTACACTCATCTTTAGTACGTGTTATCACTTAATTGTCCAACATTCTGAGCCATATAGCATCGCTGATCGAATAGCTGTTTTGTAAAACTTTCCCTAAGAACTCTTATTTGGTTGAACCCTATATTCTCAATCCCCCACAGCTATAATTCTTAATCCTTAAACATTTTATGCCGAATTTTGGGATAAATGACGTGACGACCTCAAATTTCTCTTCCTCCCATCATGTTCATTGCAAAAGAGGATCCGAGTTTTTGGAACTATATAACCATCGTGAGAGTAGAGCTGGTATCATTGGGTATGATGTTTGAAGATGTGGTTTTGAAATCTGCATTGATTGAAGATTTCTAAGACATAGAGTTGGGGACACATATTTCAACGAGGCGGTGTTGTGCCGATTGTTACGAAATACTTCATTTGGAAGGGTATTCGAGGAAGATTGGAGAAGATATTGGGTCTATGGTGGGTATATTCTCTTTTCGAAAACTTCCTCGATAACAATATGTATCAGCTCATTGATACATGTAGCAACAACACTAGTACATCTTTTGAAGTCTTAAGATTTTAAAACCATACGTTATTGTTTCACTAAGCTTAATAGTTTTATATATAAGATTGTAAGGATTTTTTATATAAAAATTTCTTTGTGAAAGATTTTGTATAAGATTGTTGATTGTATAGGAATTTACTTTTAACTCAAGAAAATCGAAATTAGCAAATTGTCCTTTCAAATTTGAAAAATAGAATAATTGACATATCATCGAATATTTTGTCTTCATATAATTTTGTGTTTTTATATATATAATAGATAATATATAATAATTATAGGTAATAGATATTAGATATGTTAGACTTTAACAGGATAAAGCAAGAAACAAATTTATAAAAGCAAACTAGTTATTACAAATAAAATTATGTTATGTTCATTTGACAAAGGCCATTTTTCTTTGGATCTTTTCTTTATTATCATATCAAATAATTGATGACCCTATAATATAAATAACCATATCATGCAAAATCTAAGTAAAACATAATTTAGACAATGAAAATGCAATTTTAATGCACTTACAAGTTAAATAAAAATCTACTATGATTTTAGTTGTAGATTTAAACATAACAAATAGATATGACATATCAAAAACAAAATTGACCAAAAAAAAAAAAAAAAAGAAATGCAGCTCGTGGCGCACTTGGTCTTATCCTAACCTCGCTTGCTCTTCCCAGTCTCAACTCAACAACAGCATCGCACAAGAACCCTTATACTTCGTTGATCCCTAAATTCTTAATCCCCATAGCCAAAATTCTTAATCCTTGAATCCTTGTGTGTCGAATTCGGGGTGAACGATGAGAGGAACACAAATTTTCTTCCTCCCACTTGTTCATTGAGAAAGGGGATCCCAGCTTTCGGAACTATTTAATGATAGTAAGAGGAGAGTTCGTACCATAGGTATGATGTGGAAGATGCGGTTTTGTAATCCGCATTGATTGTAAACTTCAAAGCTGTAGAGAATACATGGAGCAACAACATTAGTATAGCTTCTATGACCCTGAAATTGTGAGAACATTTGTTATTATTCCACTAAGCTAAACAACTTCAGATATAAGATTGTAAGGAATTTTATATACATAATTCTATGTGAAATATTTTGTATATAAGAGTATTGATAATTTAAAAATATAATTTTAACTTAAATAAATCAAAATGAGCGAATTATCCTTTAAAATTCTAGAAATTCAGTAATTATCCTTACATATCATTGGATATTTTATCGTTTGATAGTTCTGTACAATTATATATATACAATAGATAATAAATAATAGATATAAAAGTTAGATATTAGATATATTAGATTTTAATGGGGTAAAGCAAGTAAGTAATGATGATCATAATTATTTCTGATAAAATATTGTTATGTATGTTTGACAAAGACCATTTTTCTTTTGATTTTGTTTGATGATCATATCAAATAAGTGATGATCCTTTAAAATAAATAACCATATCTAGCAAAATCTAAGAAAAATAACCATTTAAAACCATGAAAATCTAAACTTAACGCAGTTACAAGTTTCATTAAAAATTTATTTTGATTTTACTTAAAGATTTAAACATAACAAACAAATTTAACATACCAAAATAAAATTTGAACAAGAAAAAAAAAAGTGGAAGCTCATGCCCCGCTTGGTCTTGTCGCTATACTCTACGACAACATCACACGAGAACCTTACTTTGTTGAACCCTAAATTCTCAATCTTCCATAATCAAAATTTCTTGATCCTTGAACCTTACTTCATCGAACTTAGGGATAAATGGCGAGATGAACACAAATTTTCCTTCCCCCAAAACGTAGAGGAATCAATCCCTTCCACAATAGCATCCTTGTTCTCCTAACCCATACTCACCATCAACATACTTCAATTTTAGAGAATTTAGCCAATCACTCTTGAAGTAATCTATCATCCTGAGCTTTTTATTGTCTTTCACATCCTTTGGCATCACTTTTACTTCATCAAAATTTTTGACAACCCAATACCATAGGGAAGACTATGATTATTACGCTCCTATGCATATGCCATGTGATAGATCATCATAGTAGATAGATTTACCTATTAGCCCTATGGATGTACTCCGTTAGTGTCATGTCGATCTTCAGAGCCCCGTGCTTCTTTGATCTCCTAGGCATGATCACCCTCACCATCATGTTGTGAATCAGCCTGTCTTTCATTGTCATCTCATTGATTTGAACATTCCTTGCACTCTGATGAGTGTGAAAATACTCATTTTTTTGTATGTAGAATCTTGTGTTTGTCCTCTTTTAGTTTTTTATTTCCTAATTTTAGCTTAGTTTCCATTATTGGACTTGAATTCTGCTATCGCGTGTTTATATTGTAATTATGATCGAGAGAAGTAATTTTTGGAAATTCTCAAAAAAAGGTTGCAAATTGAGCTCACGACAAACATAGGATCTTTATATGGAGTCTTTGCTGATGATACAATGAAGATTTGATGATTTCGGACGTTGCTTGTGTGCGTCTGATAAATACTTGAGTGTTCAATTATGTTTGGAGGTATTCTGAAGCTTAATGGAAATGTTTATATGAATCACGACAGTAATTGGGTGATATCGATCGTGAAATGTTTCACAGAAACTCTCCATGACAAAATGAAGCTTCACGTTGTATGGTCCGTCCATGAATGACAGTTATGTCTCGAAGTCCAGTTCATATATCATGGCCGTGACAGGGCTTGGTCACGATCATGATAGTTCTATAGATTCAGATTTTAAATTATTTTTATGAGTTTTTTTTTTGGGTTTCTGACTTTCTTTATAAATAACTAGGTTTTGTTATCAGCTCTAGAGGGTCGTGTGACGGCATAGACATGTTCTTTTCATTCCAATAAATAGATCTAGGATTTGGATCATCTTTGTATTCAGTTCTCTTTGGAACTCCACTACGGATCTTGAAATTTAGACAACGGATCTTCATTCTCATCATCATATCATATTCTTTCCTTATTCACTTCAGATTTGATCATGATGATGTGTGTGATGATTATGATTGCTTTGCTTTTCATGATAATGAGTGAGTAGATTGTTAGTAGGGTTTGATTAATATAGTTAGAGCATTATGGGATCATGAGATGACTTAGATTAACTTATATTCTTATTTGTTTAATGATGAAAGATGCATGAAACCTGCCCTTCATTTTATAAGTGTTACGTAATCACTTAATTTGATCACCTAATTATATCGTAACTTAGCTAATGACTATGTATCTATAGTTATATAAATAGAAAATAACATATCATCATTTAAGTGCTTTGTCAAGAATTGTTAATTATTGATTGAATGCATGTAAATGAAATAGTTTAAGTGTTTTGCTATTTCATTTATGTTTGACATGTTCAATGTAATAAAAAAATTTTATATCTCATGTATACGTGACCTACGATATGTTAAAAGGGTTTGAAGGGGGTAAAGTGTCTTTACCTATAATAGGTAAAGGCACTCATGAAACACGATAATGACTAGCGTTTCTCAATAATCCAGCCTTAAAAATGTGATCATCTATTATAATAAAATATGATAACAAAATTGAATCGTTCTAGCACCCCAATCTTAAAAAATAGAAACCATTAGAAGAAACGGTTATAAATAATCCATAAACAAGCTATATCATTTCGGAACGCATGAGTTACTGATGTGTATATAAACACACGTATTTTATTTATGTTAATACTATTGTTTTTTCACATTTGAGTTCTTTATTTCATGTTTTTAATTTAGTTTATGTTTTTGGACTTGGATACTGCTGTTTTGCATGTTTTCATTGTATATTTGATTGAGAAGAGCAACTTTTGGCGACTCATGAATTGGATGGAAAAAGCTTGAAGATGATCGTGATGAAGTGTGATGATTTGACGATCACTCATGTTGGTTTCGATGATTTCTGGTGATAGTCATATGGATTAGATGATGGTGTTAACGTTGAAAGTTGTTTGAAGCTGTTTTGGAGCTAAACCGATGCTTTTGAGACTTATTTGAGCAAAGATGATCCATAAAAGCTAACGACGCATAGATGGTGATTCAAGGCCATTTTGAGGGTACAAATGATGTCATTTGAAGTGTTATATGATGATATAAGGGCTATATAAGGTATACCATCGATCAGGACGAAGTTCGTAGCAAACAAAATGATACTTTTGTGATTTCTTGGACTGTAATGACCGTTACACTCCCCGAAACGACCGTTATAGTAGTAAACTTCGAAGATTTCAGCAACTACGCAGTGTAACGGTCATTACACAGGTCAAATGTCCAGATTCAGTTTGTTTCATTCAAATTTCGAATTGTTTTTAGGTAATCTATAATACCCGTATATTTTCTTCATTTTGAAGAGATGAGGGTTGTTTTCCAGGGCCTTTCGGCCAACTTTGTCCTCTCAAAACCCTAACTTAGATTATTGCTTTTCTATACTTTTGGAGACTAGATCTTGGTGTAATGCTTTGGATCTCTTCAATTCCTCATTGTATCTTCGTTCTTCTATGCTGTATTATTCATCTTTCTCTGTTTATTTACTGTTATGGTTGTGATGATGTATGTAATGATGATTTATGTGATAATGATTGATATAATGAATGAGTAATTACATAGTGGAGAAAGATTAATGAAATTCTACCTAATACGGATCATGAGTTGAGCTAGAACACCAAAACCAGTTTCCTATGTTAAGATTGGTGCATGAAATCTGACTTCAATCCATTATACGTTATGAAAACAAATAGCTTGATCATCTATTTATGACATAACCTACCTATTAATTATGCTAAGTGATTATATTGATAGCAAAATAACAACTCATGATTTAAACTCATTGTCATTACGTTATGATTGATTGATTGTGAACCTATATAGTTTAAGCTCATTGCTATTAATGTTCATGTTTGGTATATTCTCTTACTTTGATTCAATTTATTTATTTTTAGCATTTACGAGCTTATCGGTATGTTAGGGATAGATAGATTAGGTCAATTATACAAGCTTATTAGTAATTAACAATCTAACGAATGTGATACTTTATGCCCAAAGGTATCACGGCCAAACCTATCTAAATAACGAATTCATATGATATTCATCCATGATTGATCTTAAAAAACTAGAATGTAATTAGTCGACTTCCCTATCTTTTTATCACATAAGAAAACACCTCAATCCATTTCTTTCATAAGTTTAGATTATTTTAGTTTAATTCGGTCATTTAATTAGTTTCATCAGACAAGAAAAACCCCAAAATCTTAATTTTTATATTTATAATAGTTCTTTATAATGACTAAAAAGAAGAAGAATAAATAATATTGCGACCGTTTCTGTGGGTTTTACTTCCGCTACTATAATATTTTGAATATTTTTAGAGCGTTAGTGGATGCATATAAGTTCTAATTTGACATGTCTACGACAGCACGCATCAGTTACCGATGACTCTCAAATTTTACAAACAAAATATAAACGAACGGATAATAATATCCAATGGCATAATTAGTGATAAACGACGTCGATTATCATGTTTTCGTGAATGTCTTTAGCTATCCTGGCTAAAGGCACTTTGTCCCCTTTTTATCCATGTTAAAAATCAATAAGTTAGGTTAATTATACATGCGCTATGGTAATTAACACTTTAGTGAACGTGATGTTAAAGTTATTTATGTCACAATGAAACCTTTTTGAAAAACAAATTTATTTAACTAGCATCCATGATTTATCCCAAAAGCAAGAACAAAATATAATAATCAATTTCCTAATTTTTTTGAATTAATCAGAAAAAAACCACAATAATTTCTTTAATATTTAATTAGCTTTAATGATATTTTTATTTATTTAATATAGTTTAACTTAATTTAATTCGAAAATCCTTCAAACCCCTAACC
>JAOVYX010015261.1:1337-28583 GCA_035668315.1 Drosera spatulata
TATCATTTTATGCATGATTGTGTTGGCCTAGAAACATACTCCCACCGTCCAAAAGAGATTAAATGATCGGATATATATATATGACGATAAAAGGTTTGATCGATGTTATGGGATAATCAAATGTTATCTTATCTTTCATGGTTTCATAGGTTTCTTTTTCCCTATGTCAAAAGTGATTTCTATCTTTTATCATTTTATGCATGATTGTGTTGGCCTAGAAACATACTCCCACCGTCCAAAAGAGATTAAATGATCGGATATATACATGACGATAAAAGGTTTGATCGATGTTATGGGATAATCAAATGTTGTTTTTTGAGAAAAATATCGTGAAACATTAATAATAATAAACATTACGTAGTATAACCGTAGATCAATAAAAAATTTAAATCGTGTCGTTTACATGAATAACAAAACTTCTCAAATTACGTGTTGAATAACTCATAGAGAGAGAAACGTTGTAATAATTATGAGACGAAGATAATAGGTGAATAGAACAAAAAGGAAAAGAAATACTCTCTGTCTCGTAAAAGTTATAATACTTTAACTTTTGATATTTATTCAACAAGTATTTTGATGAGTTTCGTTTTATCATTAGAAAAAATAAAAGGGAAATTTTTTTTGTCCAAATTATATTACACAATAAAAAATTCATTAGTTTTTTTTAAAAAAATTCATTTAAATATATATATATATATATATAATTAAATTGTTGTATTTTTAATGAGGAGGGAGCAGTACATATTGGACCGACCCACTTTAAAATCCTAGCAGCTTTAACTAAATTATTGGTACACGAGAAAGTCAAGAACTGTATAGCCCAACCCCCTTGCATTTAAAACCTTGACAATGTTACTTTTCTTGTGTACATGGTTTTTGTACATAATGAGATTTCTTTGTCACAGAGCATTGTAGTTCTATTCATCATATATGTTGTTCTCAGATGTGGGGATATAAGCACAGCATCTTCATTACTTTGAGCATAATTGTACTCAATGTAATGGAAAGAGGTCAAAAACAGTAGTCCAGATGCTCTAATTAAGGTTAGAAAGAAAAGAAAATATGCGTATCCATATAATCTTGTCAGGTACAGTATGTGGGAGGAAGAACGTTTGTAAGATAAAATGATATATATAAACCTTATTCTTGTTTTTATATAAAAAGGTTGTTTTCTGATATCCTCAGGTGCCGAATTTTTGTAAAAAAAAAATATATTCACATAATTCTGTCAAGTGGGATGACACCTCTGTAAGTTAGAATGATGCATGCAGATCTTATCATAATTTTTTTCACATAGACTGACTGTTTTCTAATATTTTCAGATGTCAGATTTTTGACGTCACAATTATGAAAAAAACGATTTATTATTAAGTCAATTTGACTTGACATAGTTTTATTGTCAGTGTAGACATAAATTGTTTCGAGGGTAACAAGAGTAACTCAGATGCTCTCGTTTGGTAGTGTAATTGTTCGAGGGTAACAACAACGACCGATCAAGATGCTCTACTATCATGGACACTACTTTACTAATGTTATAAACCATAGACAGATTGTTTCTCGAATAATGATTCGAGCATAAAGAAATATAATTTTCATTTTAAAAACCAATCGATAATAAAAAAAATGACTAATAAATTGGGTATAATATTTCTTCAAATATCGGTTTCTCAACTCGTCCTCCTCACTCACATTTGTAATTATTTTAGAGTTATTAATGAAAACTCTGAATGCATGGGTCATGTATCGATCATATGTATGAACCCAACTGATGAGGATAATGACCGGATCAATTATGAACGATATCAACTATTATAGAAATTAGATGTCTTAACGAATTTAGCTGATTGTTAAGACTTATACATCTCTTTGATACATGACAATATGTCTACCAAAATTTGATAAATGAACGAGATCAACTATTATCGAAATTAGATGTCTGAACGAATTTAGATGTTTGTTAAAACTTATACATCTTTTTTTTTTGTTTTCTTTTTTCCTTTTTTCCTGAAAAGGGCTTATACATCTCTTTGATAAATGACAATCTGTTTGCAAAAAAATTGATAAATTTCTTTTCATCCACATAACGTGAGAGGAGCTAAGTACGAGAAAAAATAATTCAAAGGCCCATTGAATCTGTCCCCGTGAGATGCGTGCAAAGAATAATTCAAATGGATAATAATAATGCCGATGTTGAGAGCTCTGCTTGGAGCTCCAATTATTTCATTCACATTTCTAAATCACATGACATTGATTTCTTGATCATCAATCATCATAACTTTGAGTTTCAACTTGATCCTTATTGAGACACTCATATTGGAATTTTGGGAGATTCGATCCAAAGCTATGTATTTCTTTATCTCATAAAAAATATAAAATTTTGATTTTTAATATTATTCCATATATATTTTGATGTGTTTTGTTCTTAAATCAAATAGTATTCGTCATCCCGCAACATCCATCATATGAAAATACATAATTTATACTATAAATTATGTTTTACAACAGATATAAAAAATAATGTTAGATCGTCCTATAATAAAGATCAGTTCACCTTAATAAATGCATATACATAGATAGAGAGTATATTATAATAGATAACTTTTATTTTATTCTCTTGAGTGGAACGATATTTGTGTATGTGATAAGATCTGCAACTAGTTCCTTTATGGAATTCATCATTATATTAGATCATCCGTCACTCATTTGAGCCAATATAAATAAATCTAAAGTGAGTAACAAACATATTTTCTATACATGATTTATATGAAGGATTTGGAACATTTATGTCATGATATTAATGCGTTTTATATCAGATGAACGGTTGAGATAGATAAGGAACGGACAAGGAACGGACAAAGCGAAATCAAAGTCGGATCATACTGGATCTTGGAACTCCAGTGGTACATTTTTGTAGGCTGTTGATGATTTCCCATTGTGGCATTGTGTTAGTCCAAACATATACTAGGTGTTGCCCATGACTAAAAGGTAATGTCGCAATCAAAGAGACAAAAGAGGTTGCACGAGGGCATTGACATATTTGTGTCCAACCAAAACAGGCTATCAAGTCAGTCGAATTATTCTTGGAACACTTTTTACACTTACATTACGATGCCGGTGTCATTGGAGCACTGTTTTCCTTTTGTTTGAGAAATCATTGGAGCATTTTTGTTATTAAACAATTAAGTTTTCGATTAAAAATCAATTGATGATAAATATAATTATTTAAGATCTATATATGTATCCCTAATATTTTTATCTATATGATATGGATGAACTATTCTTAATACTTGTAATGGTCGCAACTTCAGCATACAATCAATTTGATTCGTTGATTCTCCTATCGAAAAAATATCAATTAAGATATCAATTCTATATGATACCGTCTTTAATGTAAATCCATTAGCAATGTCCTTGCCCACTTTTGGATTAGTATGCCCTTGCCAACATTGTGGCCGGTGATTAGACCCTCTCATCTGCCTCTGGGCTCACCGATGATCAACTTTTTTTTAATTATTTAATTATTATTATTATTATTATTAACTTTTTTTTCCGAAAAGTGAGTATCAACTCTTAGCGTTTTTCCCGATCTTATGGAACTTTATTTCTAATCGATAATACGAATTCAGAAGATGTCTGACTGTTTGGATGGTAATATAACTTTATTTAGAAAAATAACCTTATGAGATTAATTGCATGGAATGTTTTTTGATAACTTTAGTCTCAAATTGATTAAGGATTGTTGGTAGATTTTGAGAGTGTTTATATGTTTACAATAAAGATAAGCCCTATCCTAACCCGGAACATTTGAATTGATGTTGTAAGAAACTTTATTGATATATCTTACTAATTTCATATTTGATCGGAAACAAAGACCTAAATTATTAATTTCATATGTAGGGATTGGGAATAACACATTGTTATTAACACGCAATCTCATCTCCTCCTTAAAACTATTATTTTCTCCATCTCATAATAAATATAATATTTTTGTTATTATTTAATATACATTTTGAGGAGTTTCGATATTAGATCACTTGTTCAGAATTGAAGTATATAACTTAAACTGTCATTAGTATTTTACGATAATTTCACGAAAAATGATATTTCATTATCTCGTAACGCGAGTGAAAAATTATCCCGACAAACCTCCAAATCAAATCGCTGTATTTATTCTGAAACGGAGGGAATAGTATTAATCTCATCCATCAGGATAAGTTTTCAATATCATCCGTGGATCGGTCGACCATCAGTCAACCGTCATCCGCCGACCGACCCCAAACCCCACCCCGACTCCGCACGTCCTCTGACCTCCGACCCCGACAGCCCATCGACCGTTCGCATACCTCCGACCGATCGTGGACTGCTGAAGTAACATCGGAGACAAACCATGAGGCGCAAGTAAGCTGGACTCTGCAATAACGGGCCAAATACTAAGGCCCAAACAAAGGTAGGCAAACCCCATCCGACCATTTTGATACAGCTCCTTTAGCTCAATGTTGTCGAGTAAAGTTGGTTAAATGATAAAATCGTTTTTCTCTAAACATGAGGTCAAAGACTCACGAGATTATATAAGATATGTATCTTTTTTTTCCTTCAACTCAATGTTACTCTCTTGCAGAGGTTTGGCTATCTTGAATAGATACACAGCAACAGTACGGAGTAATTTGTGCATGATCTTTCGCAACACAAAAAAGATGCAGTGAACATACATCTTAATTTGGCGCTCTAGAAATTACATTTTACAGACAGAATGATGCCCATCAGCGCAACACAGAACAGAATCGACGTTTGCAACCAATGATTGATCACAAGAAAAAACTACACAAAAAATGTTTTAGCCACATTACGATATCCACAACCCGAAGATGTGATCGAGGATATCCCTAAAAACACCTATTACTTGTGACATACAAATCCGTGCATAATGATTGAAAATTGCGAGAACAAATACATCAACTATGAGAATCCACGGAACAAAAAAGACAACTACTACAAGAAACTATGAAGCGACCCAACTTGAAGTCGACAACCAAGGTCAGCTTGCCGAGCTCTTTACGACATAACGACATATCTGTGGGAGGACCATCGCTGCTTAGCTAAAAATACACGAATCGGCCTAGATTTCCATGTAACCTCATTTCTCGGGGTGATTCAAGAGTTCAAGGTACCCAAAACCCACTCTCCAAAGGGATGGCTTTGGAGGGATGAATACATGCTCATAATGCGATCATGAAGATCATGGTATGCATTTCCCTGCACGGTGATATAATTTCGAAATAATGTTAGTAATAAAAGTGGAACCAAAACGATCTATAAATAATTTTAAAGATCACCTATCCTAAAAGTCAAGGTTAAGCTAACTGATTAAAAAAAATTCAATGCCAGAATTCACCTTTACTTCCCTAGCTCTCAGTATGGCACATTGTGCAACATAATTACCAATAGCATCTTGAAGAACGTCGAGGAATCGATCACTGTCCGTCAGACGAAAGATAATCCGATCAAGATCAAGTTCTGTGGATCTCTTTATGCAAGTCTCCATGAAGTGGCTGCCATGCTTGTCCGTGGAAAGTTCGACAATGCAGTCCATGATGTGGCTGACGACGAGGGAGACACCATCAGGAATGTTCATCCTTATAAGGCATTGGAGAACAAAGTTACTGCTCGTGATTAAGGCATATAAATTAGCACATCAAGCAAATCAAACCAAATGAAAAGCGCAAGGGATAAAGAAATTATTACCTGTATTTATGGCTAGCTAAGTTTACACATCACTTATTAGAATGCCAAGGAAGCTTCTCAAGATACTTTGATCATCTGCATATTTTATAAAACAAGCCTGCAACACGCGACACCCATGCTTGTCTTTGGCTAGGCCAACACAGTGCTTTATTAACATATAGACGATTCCCTGTACACAGAGAGAAGTGTTTAAATTAGTAACAACTCGAGGACTCCACCACTTGAATTAAAAATAAAGAGATCAAGATATCGATCGCTAATATCAAAATCGATCAAGAACTCAATCTCTGGATTCATGGTGTTTGATCAAAAACTGGGCAACTGTGAATCAGGAACTGAACTGACAGTCCCTTGCTTCAAGGAACAAACCGGTGAATAACCATGACTACGTAAAAATTGCATATTATCAATTTACGGTCTAACTGGTCGCACATATAGTGAGGATGTAGGAGATGTTGAGGTGACGAAATGTGCTTGCAGACTACAACTAGTTCTAGAAACTTACGAATTTGCTCCTACATGATAATCACTCACTACTCAATAAATAAGTAAACGAGTGCTAAGATCTTTTTGCGGTAGAACAGATTTGAACTCTTGATAATAGTCATCCACCTATATGCTTACGAGAGTATTCTCTTTGTTAAATTGAGAGCTACAGAGACTAACAACATTGTTCCCGTTCTTGTTCATGGTAAGTAGATGAGTATGTGGAAGCAAATCAAACGCAAATGAGTGTTGCTGTTGATCCGTCTTCATCTCATCGATCAACGCTCGAAGCGATTGCATTCTGCATCACATATATTTATAATCTAATACAATATACAGTGTTATGTACATGATAAATCCAATCACACATCGCCATCTAACTAGGCATAACATGTAAATTTATGCGACATATGTAAGATATCTTACCCTTCTTTGCTCATACACATGCTAACTAGAGTAGGATGATTCATCATATTGATCATAGTATTGACAAACTATTGAATTTCATAAGGGAGGCAAGACTTCAAGATCCTGTAAAGCAGAAGAGGTAGGGTTTAGAAAAAGAGATCTGATAGGAGATAATAATATACACGGGGCTAAAATGACTTTAGCCTAAATAGCTAAAGACATTCATAAAAACTCAATAATCGACATCGTTTATCATCAACTATGCACATGCATATTATCCCCCACTCGTTTATATTGTGTATGGCTTTCAACAGAAGTTCAGCTCCCAATGTTTTTCCAAATGCAAGAGAAAAACCAAGCAAGCTTAAATTAGAAGATCACCCACTAGCTAGAAACAACATATAATATATATCGATAACAAAAAGGAAGTTAAATCATCCTAGATCGAAATTATCCTTTGGTAAGTATCTTCATCAGAATGCAAAACCAACCTTCCACTTCATTCCTTCCGTGACACCCTTCGATTCATTTGTCATCTCTCTAGGAACCAACAATACCCTCTCGAACGTCTGAACCAAATACATGACCCGACCCGATCCAGATCCTGAATAGTTTCTCGCGCTTCTTCTAGCAACTTATCCCTCCTGCTCTTCACATTCGAGCAAAGCAACCGTTTCCCTTGGGTGAATCAGACTCCAATGACAGAAACTGACCATTCCCCATCATCTCAACTCTCTTCAAACCCTCACAACAACAATAACCAGCTGTTCCTATCATCACATAGTCTGGGGAGAGCGAGAGATATACTGAGTCTTCCCTGTCACAACACGACAAAGAGACGGTTCCTGATGCCTTCAAACCCTCACTTCCCCGAAAATCGCCTCTCTTCCCATCCGAATCCCTACCATTCCCCATCCCAGGCTCACCCTTTTTCCCCAATCTATCATTCCCATGATCAAAGCCTCCATTATGCTAAGGTTTCTAGCCCCACATGACTTCTTGGTTTTCCCTGATTTCGCCGCATGGGATGAATTCAAGGGCTTTGGGGGGTGTTTGTTTGGGTCTGAGGTTAGGGTTTGGGTTCTCAGACTTCTTGGATGTCTCTGTGGCATTTCGTCGAACAGGTGGCGGGTGTTTCGTCGGGGGCGGCGTGCGTGAACCATTTTGATCGTGGTGAAAATGGGTTTCAAGAGGGTTTTTGTTTTCTTAAATGAGATTTTTTATCAACAAAACTCTAAAACTAAAATAATAAATAATTTTATTCTCGTCTCTTTTTTATTGGTTGGAAAGAAGATACATCATGCGTTTTTCTCATAAAAAGGCACAGAGCGTCATTCAAATAAAAGACGCAGTGCTCCTTCAGTTTGATTAATGACTTAGGGCGCGTTCACGCTATTAGGACTCCAAACACCAAACCGTCATGGGCCAGGATGAATTTTTGCCTCTTCTTCCTATATATACCCCTTTCTTCATTTTATCCTTCACAATTTCGAACATAAAATTTTCACAATTAAGTTTGAAATTTTTAGTTCAAAGGAAATACTCCAGTGAAGATCCAACGAGGTTCACACAAAATTTCAATGAAGATGTGGCGAAGTTTCGAGAAAGTTCCAATGAAAATTCACTGAAATTCCGACGGATTATAGTAAGCAAAAGTAATTAATCTAAACTGATTAGGTTTTGATTAAACATCACAGCATCACTACATAAACTCGAATACAATTTTTAATTCTAACAGGAAAAATTTATACATATTGGCATTTAAATACGACTGCAATCGATATTGTCAAGTCATGCGTGTCGAAAGTAAACATTCAAGACCATTCATCATAAATCATCACCTCATACTTGTATTGTTATCTTTTAGTAGTACATGGGAGGGTAGAATTTTTATCAAGTCATGCTTTTACTAGCAGACAGGGAACCAGTCCGACTTTTATCAGGTCTTACTTTTACTAGCACAGTGGATGATTAATCTTTTATCAGATCATGCTTATACTAGCAGATGGGGAATCGGTTCAACTTTTAACAATTTTTATTGGCATATGGGATGGTTCAACTATTATTAGGTCATGCTTTTACTATCACATGAGAAACCAGTTCAGTTTTTATCAGGTTTTATTATCGTTTATCATCACATCATCCGGGATAACCTACCATTCATCTATCACTCAACCCTCGACATCTATCATTTAACATCTATCATTAAACACCTACTAATTCTCTTCTATCTTCTGTTGTCTTGTTGTTACCAAATACAATCATAACATGTTGGGATAAGATACATAATTCTTGGAGAGGCCTCTTATTGCATCCTGTGTAACAAATGAGGCCTCAGGCCAACAACACAATCTCTCTCTCTCTCTCTTTTTTTTTTTTTTTTTCATTTAAAAATTCGAAAAAGTTTTTAAAACTCTATTAAAGAAATATCAATCATAAGAAAAAAATAAAATCTAAGAAAACTTAATAAAATTAACTATATTAAAAATTATACCCATAAAAATCTAATCAAAATACAAAAATAACTCCTCAACCAGCAAACAAACCTAAATTTTTGGATTGAAATCCAACCGTCACATCTCTAACTGTACTAATGCTGCGTGGATCCAATTCCGTTCAATTATGAGCCAAGTGTAGTTAAATATCTATAATTTTATATCGAATAGAAAAACAAAGTTCTAATCATGACCCAAATCCAATACCAACTATTGTTTTCCAAAAATGATATGAAAACAAAGATTGTTTTTCTCCCTGAGTCTCAATATACAATGTGATGAATTCAAATTTTGAGAAATTCATTTGAGTTTTTTTTTTGTTTGAGTTAAAGTTTGTTCCCACCGCTTCGCCTCTCCACCACCTCCGTCGCCACCCCATCTACACCACCACCGTCTAGTTCGGAGGAGGATGAGGATGAGGCAATCTCACCGCTGGCGACGTCGATGAGGATCGACGACGATAAAATCCAGCCAATCTCTCCACTGCTACGCACTTTCACTTCCTCTCCACTGTGTCGCCGTCGTTCCATTTGCTTACACATTCTCCTCTCATAACCACGACGAGTAATCTCATCTACGGTTCCAATTAGGGTTTTAATTGAACTCGAGTCTTGAACCTTATCGAATCGACAAGCTTGAAGGATCTCTTCCTCCATCCAAAGCTGCCAATTCAAGTGAATTTTGGATTCATGCTTCTTCTTAATTTTTTCTCCGATTGAATCGGTTAGTTGATTGTGTGTGTAATGTTATTTGTTATTGGAATATTGCGTTGTGCTAGATTTGGCTTGTGGTGATTAGGATTATGGGATTAGATATACATGATGGAAGGGAGCTGGTGGTGCTGTGATCTTGTTCGTGCATGATGAAGTAGTTACAAGATGTAAATAATAGTTTTAGGTCTTTTAGCACAAATTTGAACTTGTTATGTTGTGGTGTCAATTTTTTGTATGTTAGATTTGATGAGGTTTCAGAATTTTGTGTTGAATTGAATGGACAATTTAGTTGCAATGTTAGGTGTTGACGAGTATCGACTTGTTCAAAGATGCTTCTATAGTCGAGGGAAATTGCAAAAACATGATTTGTACTAGTATTTGTTTTTTTTTTTTTTTTTTCCCTTATCGTTGGATTGATGGTATTATGCTAAATCGAAACAGGTGCTCTGTTTCCCGACGTTCTATTTCGATGGGAGAAATTTCATGAATGTTGTGTTCTTCTTGAGTTAAAAGTTGGATGCACACAAGTGATTTGGAAAAATGACATAAAAAACTTCATGTTATTGAGCATCGTTTTATTTATCAAAGTATTAAATTAATATTATGATTTATTCTTTTATTATTTGGGTGTTTTTAATCTATTTTTGTTTGTTTTTCATTCATGTCAGAACAGACGTTCTATTTCATTTTTGCGCTGGCGTTCTGTTTCATTCTTGTACTGATACTCTGTTTGTATTTTTTGTTCATGCGTTTTATTTTGATTTTATTCAGTTGTTCTGTTTCAAATTCGGGCGACGTGGTTGGATCCTAGAAAAGATTCTGACGACGTGATTGGATTCCGACAACATGGTCGGATTCTGACGAAGATTTCGATGACGTGGTCGGATTTTGACAACGGCAGCTGGATTCTGACGAAGATTCCGACGGCGATTGGGTGATGGTAGGGGTTAGGGTGGAGATGAGAATATGATTAGGGATTTAATGAGATAGATGAATTGTATGTTGTTAAAATTTTGATTCATTGTGTATATTTTTGATTTTTTTTTCCAGATTTTTGTATGCTTGGACAATTCATTCTAAATTATACTACCTCAATCCCATAGAAAACGCAACATTGATTTAAGTCAGCGATAAAGTTATTCAAGTTACGAATCGTTTACGGAATGATTAAATATCGTTTTACGGAAAATTATCGCAAAACAGTAATTATAATTTAAGTTATATACTTCAACCCTAAGTCAGTGATATAATTTTCTTATTTCGTTAAGACGAATAACAAAGTTTCTTAAAATACGTATTGAATAATACAATGATGATACACCGTTATATTTTTCATGGGATGGAAGGAATATACTATGATCCAAAACCATAAAAAAAAAAAAAAACATATCATAGTATGTACTTGTTATATATATTGTATTTATATTAAGAAAACGACATGAATACAGTGATTTACACACACTAGGATCATTGATAATGGCTCACGGACTGAAACCACGATCAATCAAAAAATAAGAGAGGAAGAGACAAAAACTCCATCTCAAAAAACAAAAAAAGAAAAAAAAGGGGAAAAAACCGATAAACCCTAGAAAACCAAACCCACTCGCACTCGTTTCTCCATCTCTCTCCCCACCTCGCCGCCGCCGCCGCCGCCGCTTCCCCGATTTCTTCTTCTTCTCCGTCATCAGATCAACGAGGTTAGCTGCCTCCTCTCATTTAATTTTTCGAATCGGATTTTCCTCTCCGTACACGATTCTCGATCCAACTCCCTGCAGTTGTATTCTACGATTTCGAATCGAAATTCTCTGAATTCACATCGTTTGAGGATTAGATCGACTTGGTTCAGTGAAGAATTTCAATGTCATGGCTCGTATACGGTGTGTGGATTCAGCTGTTTTTTTGGGGACTGGTCCTTGGCTTTCTTGTGTTGAGATCTGTTTTTGTTGTTGTACGATTAGAATTAGGGTTTTGGATGTTTGCGTGTCGTACGACTTCTTTGAGTGTTACGGTTTCCTGTGCATTCGTATGTTTCTTGATTCGATTTTCAAGGGTGGTTTCGAGCGAAAGATGTGAAGACGATGTGAAATGTGGTTAAATGGATAGAGTTTGTAAAAGATTGTGTAAAAGTGAGTGTGACTTGTTCGTACTTCGTAGCGTTTGCATCTTCGTGAAGTTGACTAGCTGTTTTTTCGTGGAAAAAGGAGGAAATGTGCATTGGTGGAGGGCAGAATGTGGAGTTTGGCTCATTGGTGTACAAATCTAACCAACACATGGTTCGAATTCCATAGTATGTTGTGGGCTGAGACTTGCAGTTTTGTGCGTCTTCTTTTTGCTTTTCAAATCGAGCTTCTCCCGCTTAATGAATAAGATCTTCTGCCAATTTTTCATTGGTGATCTACTTAGCTAAATGGACTTTCCTTATGATGGGCTATTTTTGTTGGTCACATTCTCTCGGGACTATTTACTATTAATTATCTCCATTGCGACTCAAAGTACACTTCCTTTCTCAGTTTGCCTACTCATTGATTTTATGAATTTATTGTTTTTAAATGTGATTTGCAGGGTTCAGATGGCTGGCAATGAGCCAATGTTTGCTGATTATCAGTCTGAACAGTCCGATTTTCCTGGAGATGGTGCTGATGAGCACCCTGATTTACATGGCGATGAGTTTGAGCTACAGAGCATCGACGAGGTTGATACTGAGCAACCAGAATTTCCAGTAGATGAGTCTGAGAACCAAGATTTTCCCGGTACTGAACCTGAGCAACAACTAGAGGAGGATGAGCCTGAGCAGAATTTGACAGGGAATGACTTGGAGCAGGAATTTGCTGTGACCGAGCAGGCTGAGGCTGTCGAAGCACTTGAGGACTCGCATCCTGAAGAAAAGCAGGGCCCAGAAGTCAATGCAGAGGTTGCGGCTGAGAAGAAGTGGCCTGGGTGGCCTGGAGAGAGTGTTTTCAGGATGTTAGTGCCTGCACAGAAGGTTGGTAATATAATTGGGCGTAAAGGCGAGTATATCAAGAAAATGGTTGAGGAGACAAGAGCACGTATTAAGATTCTCGATGGCCCTCCTGGAACAGCAGAAAGAGCGGTAAGTTTTTGTTCCTAAGATGCTTTTTTCTGCTAATTATATTTGGGAATTCTGGACGAAATTTTTGTTCGTTGTATGTTTATCAGAATCTAATGTGTTGCAATTTTAACATTTATTTTTGTTTATATATTGAGTTCTTGGTGTCATCATTTGGATTGTGTCTTATGCTTGTATCTTTTTCATGGATCATCTTCATTGGCGCACAGCCTTATATCAGTTATATGTAGACTCTGTGTTCCCCTTATTGTAGGAGTGGAAAACCAGATATACAAGTTGGGCCTATCATCCATGAGTCGCCGGCTTAAGCTTTCAAGTTGTGGATTCTGATAATTCTGTTATTGAGATATCGAATGCGAATATAGAATTAGAAAAGGTGCTCCCTGCTGGTTTTGACAGCCAGGGTTAACAGTTTTGACTTAAAAGATACATAGGAAGCTACTCACATTAACATAAATTGGCCCATGAACTAGTAAGTGTGAAATATTCTTCATGGGAAGCTTTCCTGCTGATGATATTAGCATCTTATTTAGTTTATACATTAGATGATAAATAATAGATTAGAAATAAATTACGGCTGGAGAATCTCAAAGAAAACAATATCTTTTCCTTCTTATTTTTATGTCAATAAAGCTTGATTCAGTGGCAAGCAACCTTTCCTCTACCCACAAGATTAGGGTTCGACACTTTTTTGAGAGCACCATAAATAATTCTCTTCCTAAATAAATTAGGTGGGTAAGGCTGCGTATCTCTCACCCTCCTCAGACTATGTACTTCACAAGCTTAACTGGATCGTTATTTGTTTATCTTGATTGATAATATATGATCATTAGAGACCGGCTAAGTAGCTGATATTTATTAAAAATCACAACGAATGTCAATTAAAGTTGGGTGCATCTGTTGCTCCTTATTAATTCGGTGAATATTTCAAATTGCCAGTGAACAACAATGCCTGTAATATAATAATTCATAAAACAGAACAGTGTTGCAAACCCGTTTCTTCCACGTTATGCTAAATTCTCATTACTATGTTGCTTATTCAGACATTAAGAAACTTATAGTTTTCATCTTTTTCTTATAATGATAATAATTGCATTTTAGTTTAGGTTCCTACTTCTAAAGAAGCTTCTTATGAAATCTTTTATGTAAAAGAGGTAAAATATCTACCGCATGTCTTTTTTGTGAAAATCAGTGGAAGTAAAATTAGCAAAGAACTCTGATTCTCAAGTTAGAGTGCAGAAAGTAGAAGAACTGCCAGGCTATATTTTGCGGTCTGTTCCTTTGTTGTGACTTCTTTAATTCCTATTTCAATTGATGAATTTCTCACAGTTTTGACACTCTTTGCTTGACATTCTTTTTGATCCAGAAATTTGGTTCTTTTACAACCTTCCGTTTTCTGGAACTTTTCTAGACCTAGCTAAAATGAGTCTGGGAATGATTTTTCGTTCTAACTCTATGTCACTGTTGTATGCTTGCCTCGAATCTGTCTCAAGGTTAAATTGTAGTACTTTTCTCCTTTGGTTGACACTCTTTAATGTAACACTTGCAATTTGCTCTATTTTGGATTTCTTTGAAAAAAAGGCAAAGTTGCAAAATTAATGGTGAAATTTGTCAATTACGTAAAAGATAATGACTCAGCTACTACAAGTAATAAGATTAACGGGAAAGATCGAAAGAGGAATGGCTACATTTGAAATGCTATTCGAAATACAACCTGAAGTCTGGACTCATGACCAGAGAATAAGCAAGAATCAAGGATGGAAAATTCGTATTGCTGCAGTAACAAAAATGAGTATGTGCAGGTTCTCTCCACAACCTTTAAGGCACCAAATCTGATCACAAACTTCCAGTACCAGATTACAGAAGTCAGTTTTGAGCTTTTGAAGTGCTGGGGATGATTTTTTGGGCACATTGTCCATCTTGGTTGAAGGAATCCACTTCATGCTCAACACTATGTGATGCGAAGGAAGCGTTCCCAGAGGCATGAGCCTCTCGAGGTGCTTGTTTAGCTTTTCTACCCATCTTCATGATATCCAGTTAAAATTGGGGAATCAAAGAGGAAAGAAGCAAAGAACAGGCTGCTTTTTTTTTTTTTGATAAACGCCTATAAAAATGCCGACTATTAATAATTATAATAAATCTTTAGCAATCAACAATTAAGATATTAACTCCGGTGCTATTTTACTCAAATAGTAGAAACATAAGTATCCAGATCAGATAGGTTCTGATTATCTGCAAATCATGATGTGTAACATCTATTCTATCATCATGACTCCTCAATGAACTTTCACAGTGGAAGTTAAGGTGTAACATGATGACAAGAAAGTATGAATCTATTAGTCATTGCATAATGCAGTTCTTTACATTCTTTGATGACAAGAAAGTATGAATCTATTAGTCATTGCATAATGCAGTTCTTTACATTCTATTTTTTTTTTCAAAGAAAGTACGTCAGAATGCAGTTCTACCTACTCCTTGAGCTTTTAATCAACTAATATCCAACATTTTAGCTATGGAAAAAATGCTTCTTATGCTTTTATTTCCTGATGTGTTGCTGTAAAAAGAAGCTTAAGGGACTCTAGCAGGTACTTAGTCCGCATTTTAAAACTGTTTCTGATATTTGTAACAGACATTGAGATATTAGTCCGTGTTGTATTGGCTAAATTCTAAACTTGATGACCACTCACTGTAACATGTTCTGGCGATTAAGTTGCTGAGTATTGGTTTTTGCTTTTGTCAGGTTATGGTTTCTGCTAAGGAGGAGCCTGATGCTCCTTTGCCGCCTGCCATGGATGGGCTGCTCAAGGTTCACAAGCGCATTATTGATGGCCTGGAAGGTGATTCATCTCAAGCTCCACCTGCAGCAGGAGGAAAGGTCTCGACAAGGATGTTGCTGCCTGCTACTCAAGCTGGAAGCTTGATTGGGAAGCAGGGTTCAGTTGTCAAGTCTATTCAAGAAAATTCTAATTGTGTTGTTAGAGTCCTGGGTCCAGGTATATTGCGCATTCCCCTTGGTCCTGGTATTTTTGCATATTACATCATATGTGCTGAACAATATTTTCTCTTTTAGGGTATCCGCTGAACAATGTTAACTAGGAACGGTTTGAGCTGATAATGTCTGTCTTGAGCCTTTTTGTTCCTTGTCAAGATGCTGTTTTCATGCCCTCTTTTTTCTAAAGCTCGAGTTCATGTGTGTTCGTCTGTGGCAATGCACTATTTTCATGTCCTCATTTCCCTTATGGCTATATTTTCATCTCTTGGTTGATCTGCTTGATGAGGCTGGACATGCAGTTAGCATAAAAATAATGGTTGAGGTCTGACAGGGAACACCATTATGCAGCACAATTGTATGCCTGCAGAACCATATTTATTTTGTTTTGGCTGGAATGGAAATCTACAATCTTAATGACTACAGCTACTCAGATTTGCTTACTTTTGAGAAGTGTTGTGCAACTTTATTTGTTTTTGTGGTAGTCATATCGACTCATTGTTTCAGAAGTTTCTCACTCTTTCAAGATGGTGTACGATGTTATTGTTTGTGGGTTTGTTTTTGTGTTTTCAATTGCTGATGTTAAGTGTGAAATTTGTTTCTACAGAAGCCCTTCCTGTGTTTGCTCTTCCTGAGGATCGGGTGGTTGAGGCTGTTGGCGACGCTGCTGATGTTCACAAAGCTATCGTATTAATTGCATCTCATCTAAGGAAGTTTCTTGTTGATCGCTCTATCGTACAACTTTTTGAAATACAGGTACTCATAGTGTTGACTCTTAATGATTATTCATATCACTTATTGCACCCAATGTCCTCTCATATCCATTGGAATGATGATTGAAATCTTATCTTATGCTTTCTGTAGTGTTTAAGTGTAAGGTTTTCTACCTGCTTTGTTGCAGATGCAAGCGCCAAGTCCACACATGGAACACCATATGCCCCGTCAGCCATCTTGGGGCCCACCTCATGGTCTTCCTCCTAGTGCAGTTGGAGGTCCTGGCTATGGACCTGGTCCTCAATACATGCCGCCACCAAGACAAATGGACAACTATTATCCACCAGCTGACATGCCACCACCCGATAGACAGCCTCGTCCGGGCATGTCCAGTTATGGAAGGGAGCCACCAATGGGTATTCATCCTTCATCAAATGCTCCACCATCTTCAACTATGATTAACCAGGTTGTCCTTTCCATCGATATTGTTCATGCTTTTCTCCCGAATCTTGCTTTTAAAATTTTGGGTATATGCTTACTGGAGATGACAATTTGAGTGGATATTTTTGTTGAAATAAGTTTATCTAGCTAGTTTGTTTAATGTTCAATTTCCCATTAAGCTCATGCTTTTTTTGAATAATACTACCACTAGCTGGGATGGCATTGTCCTGGCATTTTATAGCAAACTAAGCGTTGAGGTTTTGAATGACAAAAACCAACACATTGCGTTGGCCTTGGTTAAAAGTTACAGGCTGATTTCAGAATGTAACACTACATGCTTTGATGTTTTTCTGTTGTATTGTTATTATTTTTCCTCCACAGGTTACAAACCACATGCAGATTCCATTAGCTTATGCCGATGCTGTGATTGGTACTGCTGGAGCAAGTATCAGCTACATTCGTCGTGCCAGTGGTGCCACAGTCACTATACAGGAGACGAGGGGTGCCCCGGGGGAAATGACCGCTGAGATCAGTGGTACTGCTTCGCAAGTTCAAACAGCCCAGCAGCTTATACAGGTAAGTCCACTGTATGGCCTTCATTTCCCTTTACT
Organism: Drosera spatulata; assembly: GCA_035668315.1. Taxonomy (NCBI): domain Eukaryota; kingdom Viridiplantae; phylum Streptophyta; class Magnoliopsida; order Caryophyllales; family Droseraceae; genus Drosera; species Drosera spatulata. Next base: position 19,025 of record JAOVYX010015261.1, read on the forward strand.
CAAGGAATAAGGAAAATGAATATGCATCTCTGCCTGCTGAGCTGCGGACACTGTCAGGCCAGTTGAGGTGATAGGTACTGTTTGCACATGTTTGAGATATTTTTTTGCCAATATTGTGTTGTATTGCAGAACTTCATGGCTGATGCGGCTGCTAGTCAAGCCCAGACCCAGCCTCCTGGGACAGCTGATCAGGGCTACAACCAGGGGTACAACTCTTATGCTGCTTCGGCTCAGACCTATGGCGCTCCTCCTGCGACTGCAGGCTACCCAAGTCAACCGGGAGGTTATGGCTCGGCATATGGCGGGAGCTATGGTTACTAGAAGTGAGGCTTTGTATCATCTAGCTAGTTACTTGAGCTGAGCTTGTGCACTCTAATAACTCGAATGACTTGTTGTATTACTAGCCCTAGGCTTCAGATTCTTTCTAGAATGAATGACTGATTGAATCCTTGATGTATGAACTAACATGAGATCTCGGGTTTACTCCAACTTGGATGATTTGTGCTCGGTTTGTATGGGTTACTCTCTTTCTCATGAGTTGTGATTTTCGATTTGAACTTGTCATTGTGTGCGATAGAAGTAGCCATTCGATTTTGGGACTAGATGGGAGGTTTGTGCCTCTACCTGCAGGCATAAACATTGTTCTTGCTCGAGTATTTGCGTCATCGCTTTGCCATATGAAAACGGTTCAAAGAATTACTTCTTTGGGAGGTTTGTGCCACGACCTGCAGGTGAATTGCATCAATTCCCTTCAAAGAAAACGATTGCAAGATCGCACAAATGAATTACTTTTACCATTCTACTGGACTAAATATCTTACAGTCCTCAAACCCACAACACTGCTTATGACAGTAAACAAATCTAAATTTTCGTTATTCTCAGATATATCTAGAAGGCATAGATATTTGGTAACACTGGTGACTTCCAAGACGAAAGCCTCAAATGGGAGCAGCACAGGTCGTCCTAAAATGCCCCGTCTGATTACACCTGCTACAGTGAACCACACGCTTCACTCGACCACGGTCCTCTGCCCGTGCTCTCTTTTTCCTCGGTCTTCCTGGTGGTCTAAGCGACTTGGGAGGATTGATCACCATCATGGGGGAAGGATCGCCTTCATCCGGGTTTCCTTCGGTTGGTTCATTCCACATTGTCCTATCGGGGATCGGATGTATTGTCTGTGAATAAGTCTTCCGGTAAGTTGCCACTGTGAAACAGCTCTCGGTGAACCTGTGGACGTTCTGTCGACATGAAAGGAGGGCGGCCACAGCATGTGCACAAGGGAGACCGTGTAGCTGCCAGCCCCGACATAGGCAGCACCGGTTCCTGATGTCCACGACCATCGTTCCTTCATGTGATATGACTTCAAATTCAGCCTCATTAGCTCGGAGCACCTGGTAAGTTCTTGCCCTCTCAATGGCATCTGCTACACGTCTCTCTGCCGTGGGAACCAGTATCGAGGTCCACAGCATGCTCGTCTCTCGCCTCTCATTGAACCAAGTCATAAGCTGTCTCCTTATACACTCCATCATCTGTATGATTGGCATCCCGGAGGCTTCCAAGAGCCAATTATTCAATGATTCGACAACATTGGCTGTCAAATGCCCGAGTCGTGATCCTTCAAAGTACGACGTGGCCCACAACCGAGGAGGAATTCTCCTTATCCAATATGCAGCATCCTGTGATACCTCCTCGATCTCTAGAACTTTTGATTCAAATTCAATCACCGTGAGGGCTTGAGCTGCTTCCCATAGAAGATTTACCAGCGGCTGGCTATTGAACTCCTTCCTAAAGCTCTCGCTCAGATGTCGCATGCAGAATCCATGAAACGCTGTGGGAAAGTTTGCTTCTACTCCCTCCACGACGCCCTTCTGTCTGTCAGATAAAATAGTGAGCCGAGGCATGTTTTCTGTATTGACCTCAAGCAGGTTGTGTAGCTCAGACAGAAACCACATCCAGTTCTCATCGTTTTCATCATCAACTACGCCAAACGCTATTGGAAAGAGAGCACCATCTCCATCAAAACCAGTGGCCAACAATAAAGTACCAAGGTACTTGCTTTTCAAGTAGGCTTTATCAAGCCCTAGAAGCGGCCTGCAGCCATTTAGAAAACCGTATATAGATGCTTGGAACGAGATGAAGAGTCGTTGGAAGCTGTTGTCTGTTGGATTTCCATAGACAGATGCAATACTTCCAGGATTTGTGCGCTTGATTTGTTCACAATACTGCGGCAAGAGACGGTATCCTTCTTCAAAGGATCCACGCATAGCAGCCATTATCCTCTCCTTACCCCGCCAAGCCTGCTTGTAAGACAAGGTGATGCCATGAACCCGGTGGATCTCCTCTAGAATCTCCTTTGGCTTGCAGTTGGGGTTCTCTTTGAGCCGTCGCTCCACTGAACTCGCCACCCATTGAACAGATGCTTGCTGATGTCCAAGGTGCGCTATTCCGCCACATGTATGGCTCTCATGGAGAGTCCTGATCGTGAAAGTAGGGACTCCGGGGAGCTTGGCAGCATGAATCCTCCAAGGGCATCCTTCGGCAGCACATTTCGCTGTGAAACGTGTTTTGTCAGATTTTACAGTCTGAATCTCGAAGTGTAGAGCGATCGCTGTGTCCCTCAATGCTCTGCGGCAACTCTTGACATCCGGGAACTCCTGTCCTACATGGAGCTCATGGGTAGGGCTGATAGCGAGAGTACGTGCTTGAACAACGGAAGGAGAACCAATCACATAGTCGGGCACCTGAATTCCCATATCGTCTGCCTCTTCCATCCCCATTTCCTGACTTTGATCTAAAGCTAGTTCCAGATTATCATCAAGTCCATCGCCTGAAACCACCAGTTCATTACCCTCGATCAAAGCTAACTCATCATCATGATCACGAAGTGCCAATTCACGACCTTCATGATTGACCTTTCTATCAACACCCAGTTCGTTTTCTTGTTCATATTCCTCTCCATCGTTGCCACTATGATCATGTGCCTGTTCCATTTCATGGGCGTCACCACTCCCCAAAGTGAGTTCATCGTTGTTGTGTTCTTCGATACTCAAATCATGCTCACGAGTCTGACCGAGCCCCATAACATGGCGATGACCATGACCAAGCGCCAATTGCTGCTGCCCCAGGGTTAAATTCTGATGCTTTTCCAGTATTAACTCACGGTTACCCATTGAGGATACAGATCAGGACACACTATTAGATATAGTTTACAGAAGTGCAACAAAAAGCAGTAAAGACCAGACAAGCCTTCTTGATCGGGATGGACACACCTGTTTCACAAGAAATCAATGACAAAGTTTATCAGACGAGCTCACAAATGCGATCTCAATTGGGAAAAATGTATGATGTACACCAAGTTACAAGGTTTAACCCTAACTTGATAGCTAATCTAATGTCGAACTCGATTCAATTAAAAGAAAGATTGCATAGGACAGGAATGAAACTATAAGAAGCAGAATCCTACAAACAGTAAAGAAGAACTATTGATGATCAATGCCAAATTATGCACACAAAAGCGCTCAAACACACTCCAAAAACACTTCTCGACGTGATAGCCAAATATGAAGTTGTATTCCAAAGACCTCGATACATCCTTGGAAACATATCAACATACCAACACATCAAGTAAAAAACACAAACAATGATTGTTAAGTCATTCATCAAAAGAGCTTAACATGAACAAGAACTACCATTCTAGCTATTGTAACTGGCAAACATGAAATCAAAAACTACACACATCCATCTCTCACAATTTGATTTCTACACAAACAATGAGCACATATTACACAATATGACAACCTGAAACATCAATCAAACAAGGATTAAAATCCAGAACTTTGCTCAGTCAGTGTAATTTGTGAAGGTAATAACCATCACGCTAGCCATTAGCATCAACCAAGGATCAAAATCAACCCCAAAGCATCAAAATCAACATAAAATCCAAAGACTAAAACACAAATCAACCAAAAACAATCTCCAAAAAGACGAAGTACCTGATCCAACTACCCACAACCCGAAACGTGTTCAAATCTCAAAATTGCCACCGACCCAATACCCATAATCCAAAATTGGAGATGGGTTTCGCTCAGAATCACAAACCCACCTTCAAATCCCCAAACCCATTGAAATCAAAGGATTACTCTTCATGTGATAGACTAGAGGTGAAGAAACTGTTAACAGAAAAAGAGAAAATTGGCGGGCAAAATTGAAGGGCAAATCGGAGAAGGAAAGAAGAGAAAAGGGCATGGAAGGCAAATTGGAAGAGAATTGTTGAGAAGAGAAAGAGGTGATGAGATTTGGTGAGGGATGAGATGGGAATTGCAGCTAGGGTTTGATGTGGGATTCAGCAACAGGGGTATTTATTTCAAAAAGAATATGTTTGTTTTTTGGGTTTTATGTTTACTTTTTTGCCCTCAATTATTTCCTTGTATTTGGATTTTCTATGACTTTTGTTAGTTTCAATTTTCTCTCTTCTTCTCTTTTTATAGAAACTCTGCTTGATGACTTTGTTTATGTTGTTACTGTATGTTAACCGTAGGATACTCGTAGATTTAGGGAAAGATTTGATGATTTGATTTATGAAACAAAATTCCGGACAAGTGTATTATTGAGATTTATTTCTTATTTCTTCCGTTTCATAGTATAAGAAATATATTGCTTCGATATGCGAAATTATATGTCTTGAATTTTTATGAAATTTAATAAAAAAGATATTTTTAAAATGTAGTGAGATTTACTGTAACAGTTATGAGAACAGATACTAAGTGCATTATAATAAATAGTTATTTTTTTGATATTTTTTTATGGGTAAAGGTCACATGTTGCATATATTTTAGAACGGTTAAATAAATAAGTGTTGTTTATGTTATAAAACAGAATGAGTATCCATTTCCAAAAAAAAGTGAAATAATTTTTCTAATTTTGTTCGTCATCAATATATCCCACTATCATTTTTCTAATTCCTTCTTTTTCCTTGACATACAAAAAAGCAAAAAAATCATTTGTATCAAATTCAATTTATTTTCTTGAATAAACGTCTATGATAAAAATATTTCATATATTTTGGGACGGAGGGAGTAATTAGTATCACAACTCTTCTACATTTTCAAAAGAAAAAAAAAAAAAATTCCGGATGATACCACTTAAATGTTCTTATTTCATGAAAACAGTACCAAAGGATATCTATTTCCACATATATCAATAATGAAGGAAATATCATATTTAACTCATCGATTACTTACAAATTATATACCCAACCAATTTTCTTTTTTTCCTCCCACACCAAAATTATTCAAACTGAAAAAAGAATTGACTCATATAAAATAAAAAAACTTACAAAAGTTGAGAATAAAACAAGAAATTTACTCCCTTTATCTCACATAAATTATATCATTCAATAATAACTGTATTATTGAACATGTATTTTGAGTAGTTTTTTTATTCATCTGAAGATACAACAAAATTATGTCACATTGTTCAAAATTGAAGAATACAACTTAAACTATCATTAATATTTCACGATAATTTTATATAAAATAACAATTGATCATCCCACAAATGATTCGTAAAGCAAAAAAGTTTATATGTCAGGTGTACAAACAATTGCAATCTAATTATGTGGGATGGAGGGCAAATGTGTTACCACACGATAGTTGTCACAAATTTATTTTATTTTTTCCAATCAGTTTCTTGTGAAAGAATCATGTTGTAACTCGAAAAGAAGAATGCAAGAAAAAAAAGAAAAGAAAAAGAGATGAGTGTTTTGTATGGCCTCTTTTTCTAATCAGTGTTTGGTTGAACTCAATCGATGATCAACCATTTAGGTGCCATGCAGTGGACGAAGCAGCATTATCAAGTGATGGTGTTTGCTTTGTGCTCCTTTTCGCCGTGATTTGGTTTCAGATTTCGGTGTTCAATGATTCGGTAAGTTCTTTCGGAGATCAGTTGGCTGCAGTATCACAATGCTGTTCTGTTAAGTAGGAAACTACTCATATAGGCCTCATTTTGTATTCGGTGTTTGGTTGAATTCACTATGCGGTAATATTAAGTTCTAATTTGACCTGTTCTTTTTTTTTTTTTGTTGCCCTTTTTTCGTTGCTCTTGGTGATAAGTGGTGTTATATTGATTTCATGGTTTCGTGCTTCATGTTAGATGAGTAGCTACACTTGAGTCATCATGCTTCGTGTTTATTCCTTTCAGATTTGGCTATGAAAACATGTTCTTGTGGCTACCTGGGTACTATTGAGCTTTTTCTATTTTCTTTTGGATATGTGTTCTAGCTAGAGAACGCTCGCTGGTTTAATGTTGTCGGGGTGGAAGCCATCCAGCATATGATCACTTGATATGTCTTAGTTACTGTAAGTTCTCTCGTTTCTTTTTGCTTTTCTATATAACGTGCTGGTTATTCTGATGGTAATTCTTTTTGGCCTAGCTTTGCTATATTTTGCTGTAATTGCTCTTTTGGTCGTTTCCTGCATAATCAGTGAGTTGGTAACTCCGACGGATTACCTCATTCTCAATCATCAACTGCTCTATAAATAGAAGACCAAAACTAGCCGTTGGCCAATTACAGGAAACCAAACCAAAACTAGCCGTTAGCCAAAGCCTTAACGTTCATGTTACCGTTTCAAAACAATTTCAAATAAATAGAAGTCCAACAAGTATCCATTTTTCAATCTTCCTCCCTTTCCCCATCATTCTCTCTAATCTCCCACTAATTCCTCCTCGGCGCCCTCACGATCTGCGACTTCAAGCCATCCACAGGCACTAGTAGATGGGTCTCGTGGTGGTGATATCTCTACCGTTGATCTTGTTCTCAGTATTGCTTGGGTTCGGATGCTACTTCCTCGGGAGATCCCGAGGCAGGCGAGAAGCACATGCCCAGGTCTTCGGAGCTCCGATCCCGCCTCCTGGTGTAACCGTGGATTCTTTCCCTACCATGACCCAGCACACCAAGCACACCAAGCACGACAACTCGGCCAATGTTTAAGAAATTTGAGAGATTGGGAACATTGGGAGTCAATTCAAGTTTGTGTAATATGATGGTTATACTAGTAATTTATTGTAAGCTAATGAATAAATTTTTCAAGGTTTTTTTTATGGGTGGAATATTAAGTGCTTCTTTCACGGTTTTATAGGGAGTATTAGGTGCATCCTAGATATACATCTCCAGTATTTTCCTGGAATGTAGAAAATTATCCAAAATTAATGAAAAACAAAATTGATTTTGACAACCAATCAGAAAATCCTGTCATCCCAGAGTGAACTATGAATTCGCCAGCACTGATTCAGTGCATCAGAGGGATGTAATTACTGATTGATGTCCATTATTTTGCTTGCTGCCATTAAAATTCAGCATTTTCTAGGGTGCCCATTGGTCTACTTTGATCTTTCCTTTGATGCCTACAGATTCTCTAACCAGTGTTAGGAGTTATTTGTAAGGTAGAGATCAACTTTTTACAATATTCACTCTTGGTCTGCGCATGGGATAGCAACTCAGGAATGGTTATTTGAACAGAAATGTGAGCGACGAGTTCGGCTAGTGTGGAGTTATAATGACGGGTTTTGCTTGGAATTACTATGATTATTGTGGAGTTAGCACAATGCTATTGAACAGAGGTTGAATGTTGAATTGAAGCTGAAAGCCTCAACACTGATAGCCTGTTCTGAATGCAAAAAAAGAGGAGGCACACAGGATATATCTACAGATGAAGGAAGGATCGACAGTGCGGGATTATCTCCCCATTCATGATCGACAGTCTTCTTAGATTACATTAGTAGTTGTTTTGTTAGACAAAACAAAAGCCCTTCCACAAGGAACAAGTTGTAGGAAGCAAACTTCTGTAGCTGGGCAAATAGTAGACGCCTGTGCCAGTAGTAGATTAATTGGATTGAATTTTTCTCTCTAGTCTTCCTTTTTCGAAGGTCTAAGCAAGAGAATAGGTAGATAGTCCGATCGATAAGCATCAGTATTCTAAGCCAAATAGTCGAAGGTGATTATCACGATTGGTATATACTTTATGGTCTTTTAGGAAGTGGTGTTAGTCTTGATTTCTTGGACTAATATATGAAAATCTATAAATAGGCGATTCAATTAGTCTTTGATCTGTCCTGAGGGATGGTCGAAGTGAACGAGTGTTTAGTCTTAGACTCGAAGAGCTTCCATGCCTATCTAGTAGAATCCGTTGTCTCTTTTTGGTTTGAGAGTTGGATTTTCTACCTTTCTTAAATGGATGGGGTTGTAGTTCCTGTAGTTGGATGTCATATCAGGATTAGAGCACTAAATAATGCCTTCCACTTCTTTCTATCCCTCTCTTGTTGCTAGTCGCAAGTAGGCTGGTCAAAGTAGGATCTATTTTCCATAAATCTTTCTCTTAGGTATAACCTTAGAAAGAGTTATGACGATGAAAGAGTGAGATGTAAGAGAACTCCAAAAAAAGACTGAAAGACATTCGCATTTCACTCTATAGAAGGGGTCTCGCCAGTCAAATAATAGGGTTCTAAGACGGAACAACATGAACAAAGAATCCCAAAGACTTTTGTCCCCTTTCTCATAATAGTGCTTGACAGAGACAAGGACTTTCAGTCTTTCAAAGTCACTGATTTGCCCCTAACTTGCTCAATAACGGGCGGGAAAGGCTTCAACTTAAAGAGAAGCATTTGAAGTAAAGATGTACACTCTCTTATTATCCGTTTCAAATTTAATAGATGACCTGTTACTTTAGAACCCTAAACCTTAGAGCCTAATCCACTTTCTTTCAAAACTTCAGTTTTATCCTCTGCTTTTAGAGGCTTATATGAAAAATGAAGACTGTCAGATGGTCGTTGTCTGTCTATAGACACCAAATTTTGAATTGGGCGTCATATATAAAAAGTGATCTCAAATCAAATGCTCTAATTTGTTCGACCCAATCCATTGGTCTAATTGGATAAATAAAACTCAACCAATACAAATCAAATCTTGTGGAAGCCCAACTCGAAAGAATCAAAGATAACCTAGACGAGAATAACAATATGAAAAACAAGAATTAATGTGGAAAAACCCAAGCACCGGGAGAAAAACCCCACAAGACCACTGTAATTGCGGTAGCAAATCACTATGAAGATCAACAAGGGATTACAGAGCTGTCACAGAGTGTAATAGATCACCAATCTAAACACTGATCTTCTATTACCCATGATAAATCCGAAACAAAGGTATATATACTGGATCTCAATAAAAAAACAGCTCGAAAAAGATAATATTTTACGAGGCGTTGATTTAACCGGGCCCGAGCGCCTAGACTAGCTGCGCCCGAGCGCTTTGAGCATTCTCCCGAAAAACAAAACCTGTGCTCAGGCGCCCGGAACAACTGTGCCCAGGCTCTTTGACGCAAGTCACGAGAGCATGATTTCATCAGCATTCTACCGCGCCCAAGCGTGACATTGCACTATGCTCGGACGGTTTGACACCTACGTAAAACGGTTTGACACCTGACGTAAAATGTAACGCCACGATATTTTTCTAATAATTATGGATGCGTGACGTCACTGCCGCTACAGATATTTATCCATAGCAAGG